>LNAC01001548.1:56084-139402 GCA_002007465.1 Ailurus styani
GTGGGGGGTAGGGAGGGAAAAATAATGAAACAAGATGGGATGGGGAAGGAGACAAACCATAAGAGACTCCTAATCTCACAAAACAAACTGAGGGTTACTGGGGGGTGGGAGGGTAGGGATAGGGTGGATGGGTTATGGACATTGGGGAGGGTTTGTGCTTTGGTGAATGCTGTGAAAGATGTAAGCCTGATGATTCACAGACCTGTACCCCTTGGGCAAAGAATAAAAATAAAATTAAAAAAAAATAAAAATAAAAATAAAATGAGAGCAAAAGAACTGACATTAGGAAGGAAGGGCAAAAAGAAAACAAGGTGAGATTAATTACATACAGGAGTTCTCTGAGGAACATATGCCCTATATTGTGAATTATGAAAGTTTTAAGTAAATAAGTTACAACATTGTATGTGCAACTCCTAAAAGAAAATAATGAGATAGTAAAATGCAACATATGAGACAAGCTATAATCTTAGAAATTGTATATGGGGGAATAACACTATGTATTAAAAAGTTTTCAAGAATTGATAGCATGTCCCCAGCATTGATCAAAGGAGAGAGCCGTCAAATTTAGCAAATTAGAGAGTTTTTGCAAGTAGAAAGTTATACTCTTGTTGCATAGGATCCCTTATTTGATTCTTTCCTGTGCTAGATGCCATAAGAGGCCAAAGTCACACCATTAAATCTGGAAGGTAAGGTGAGGGCAGAAACAGAAAATCTGAGACTGGGGGACAGGATGAGGCCAATGCTCCAGAAACAAGGCCTTGAGGGTTGAGTATGTGAGTGCTTCATGTGATACACAGCTTGGGCCAAGCTCAGAGAGGGATGCTGTGTACTTTCCATTCATTTGACTTCCTTCTCAAAAATCCGACCTTAAATAATTATAACGAAACATATTTGACTAGAATAATTAAGAAAAGTGGAAATCACTACAAAAATAGTTTTAATTTAATTACTTTCTGCTAAAATATAGTATGCTTCGTATCCTTTAACCTAAACTTCACAAATTAGAATCACTAGAGTAGTTTTTATAGTTAGTGTAGGAAAGGACAAATATGTGATTTAAGGTCAGATTACGCTAGATTCAAATCATAGGTTTGTCACTCCCAGAGTGAAATTGGGTAAGTTTCTTTAACCTCCTTAGGCCTCTATTTCCTCATTAGAAAGTAAGGATAAGTTAATCCCTAACTGTTAAAACATTTTGTGAGGATCGATGAGACAATACTAAACATTTCCTTTCCTAGTGTTGATATCCCCCCGGCGGATACCGAGGGTACAAGGAGTTCAGTCTCTGTGGTGGTTCATTTTATGTGTCAACTTGACTGCACCGTAGGGTACACAGAGATTTGGGTAAACATTATTTCTGTGTGTCTTCAAGAGTGTTTCCGGATGAGATTAAAATTTCCATCAGTGGACTGAGAAAAGCAGATTGCCCTCCCAATATCTGCTAAGGACCCGAATGGAATAAAAAAAGCAGAAAGGAGAATTTGCTCTATCTATTTGACCCCATTGGTCCTGATTTTCAGGCCTTTGGGCTCCAAACAGAACTACATCACGGGCTTTCTTAGGTGTCCAGTCTGCAGACAGCCAATCATGGGACTGTTCAGCCTCCATAATCACGTAAGCCAATTCCTTCTAACGAATCTCTTTAAATACGAATATGGGTTCTATTGATCTGCAGAACCCTGACTAACAGACCTTCCTCCACCACTAAATGGACCTTTGAGTTCCCATACCTGCTTCCTGGTATTTTCTTCAAGATGTCAGCTGTCTCTTCTTGTTTTATCAGTTACACTAATTGCAGCTTCTCATTTGTTCTGAAGAGAATTCCATTGCACAGACTTGGAAACATCTATTTTTCACTACAAACAATCTCTTTTTACTTCCCATGTCTAGGCTATATTCTGAATACAGAAAGTATTGTTGGAATTCAGTTTTTCAGATACAGTGATACCTGAAAAAGATCAAACCAGCAGAAAAGGCTTATATCTACCCTTCCTCCTTCCTGCTCAACTCTGCACCCCTCATAGCATACCACATACTCACCCTTGTAAATCAGTTTCCTGTGATTTCAGCTACTGTGAATCAGTTCCTCAGAGCCAGAGCACTACTCAGTTTTTTGCAGCTACAAAACTGTGACTAAGCCCCAGACCATGAAGTTTTCATTAAGGGTTACATCCTGTGTGACCAGCCTGAAACATTCAGTGTTTCCATATCATAAAAATCACAACATGAGTTTTTGAAAATTAATGAACTCAATTTCTTTTTCATATTTAATATACTACTCCAAGAGTTAAGTGTTGAGATGCAAAGTATATATATTTATACTTCTTATTCTGTAGTATATAAGGGATTTAATCAAAGTATAAAGAAGCATTTCCTGATAAAGAAAATGATTCTATCCAAATTGAGTTAAGAAAGACAGGGGGATTGTCCTCTCTATATATGTCCTCATACGTACATACATACACATATATGTGTATATATACATATATATCTCTAAAAAGAGGTCTAAATAAAAGTATTTATGCAAAGTATTTTCTAAAGCCAGAACTGATGATCGATTATTTTTTTAGTCAAATGATTATGATGCTATAGAATAGAAAAATCCAGACTAGGATGTTGTTTTGATATACTTTAATAGTTCTATTTCATGACAATTATAGAAGGAAAAATGAAAAGAAATGGAAATTGGCCTTTAGCAGATGTTTTAGTGAGATAATCTCCGTTTTAGATTTCTAGAATGGAGACAGTCTGGGAGAGAAGAAACAAGATTTTTTTCTTATTGTGGTAAAAGATCTTGTATCAAAGATTTTGTTCTTATTGTGTGGAGAGTGAGAGAGAAAATGATATGCCAGTCTACCTGCTACGGACTGAATGTGTCTCCCCAGAATTCACATGCTCCTAACCCCTGAAGTGATTGTATCAATATTAGGATGTGAGGCTTTTGGGAGGACACATCTATTAGGTCATGAGGGTAGAGCCCTCATGAATGGGATTAGTGTCTTTACAAGAAGAAATAAGAGACCTTGTTTTCCACTCTGTAAGAGTACGAGGAGGAGATGGTCATCTGCAAGCCAGGAAGAGAGCCTTCGCCAACCCCAGGATCTGCCAGCACTCTGATCTTGGACGTCCTAGCCTTCAGAACTGTGAGAAGTAAGTGTTGGTTCAAGCCACCCAGTCTATACTATTCTGTTATAGCAGCCTGAACTAAGACACTACCCCAAGAATTATTATAGTAGTTGTGTTTTACCTTAACAGCCATGTAGTAATCTGTTCTTAGAAGACTGTTAGAATTTCCAGGGAATCATTAACGTCTTGCCAACAACCATGCATAATTATGAGAATGTGTATGTGTTTCACTAGTATAGCCTTGTCGTTAATACAGTTAACTAGAATCTTGTTTCATTCTTAAAGTGGAAATGTCAGTTATGACTTTGGGTTTGGCTTATATTTTTCTAAAGCCATTTTCACTCTCTTTTCAGATTTCATGTTGTACATGGTTATCTGTAGCTAGACGCAAACAAAATAGATGCTTCAAACTTTTTAGTGAGTCTCACAACAAGGCTCTTTTTTTTTTTTTGAGCGTCCTAAACATATGAAAGAAATACGTTCTATATGTATGCAGAACCACGATCACAATTAAACCTTCACGGTTTAATTGACATCCCTTAAGAAGGTAGTGTTTGCCCAGAACTACCATTTCACAAAATCCTTCTAATGACTGCATCACTCTGGAAACCAATGCAATTGACTTGTAAATTCTGCAACTGGAATAAGTTGGGGGGTATGAGGGACAGTGCTTCCAAATTCAAACCATGCTTTAATTTGCTTTTTAATTTATTTTCCAGGTTTTTTCTTTTTCTAGCCTGTTAGAGTGGTACTTTATTGTAGACTGTTGATTTATTTATGAGGAGTGAAGATGGAAAATAGACTCTAGTGCAAGAAAGCCTGGGTTCAAGCCATGGGTCTCCCACTTACTGTCTTACTTTAAATAAATGATTTTCCCTATTCTTGCTCAGTTTTTTCATCTCTAAATTAGACATACATGGCAATGCCCATCTCACCAAATTATTAGGAACAAGATTAAATTTTTCAATAAAAATTTTATAAGATCTAAGGTATGTAAATGCTAAAATATTTGTGGGGTATTACTATGGTTGTTACTATTTTAAAACATAATATTTTCAAAGCTAAATATAGTAACACAGTCAACCATGAACTAATTTACTTGGCATAGTTTCTAGAGCAAAATAAAGAACTCACTTGCAAAGTGAGTTGCTGTTCATCTCACGCCCGTTTTACCCAGCTAGGGCTCAGAGTGTAGTAAGGTGTTCAGTACATCATGTTATTTATTCCTTTCTTTTAAATTAACTTTATTTCTTCTCACTCCTCCTGTACTTTTCTTCCTGTTTTATGTCGTGGAGATTTTATTTTTTTTTAATTTTTTTGCAATAAACAAATATCTTAAGAACTGAAAATGCCTGCAGTACCTTCTATCTAAGAACCACATAGGCCCTTTATAAACATATTAATGATCATCCACAACATTGTCTACCTTGACTGTTTTTGGATCTTTTTATCATGCACGTCTGCCTCATTTAAAATCACAGGGCAGGAACTCTGTCTAATTCTACTTGTAAATCAGGGAGAGAGCGTTGTTGTTCAATAAATGCCAAGAAGCAACAGCATCCACGTGAGGTGAATAGGTGGAAATTATTATTTCTGTGTATAGTGAGATGAAAATAAAATGGGTCCTTAACAATTTTCAAAGCATTCTTCTATCGATTATCTCATTTGTCCATCACACCGACACTGCGAGGGAGCTAGAGAGGGCAATTTTGCTGTTCGCCTCCTTGTATGAAGGCAGAACGTGAGACTAAGAGGTTAAACGTCTGGTCCAAGGCCCCGTGGCAAGTCAGCAACGCAGCTGGAGGGGAATCAGGACCTGCAGAATCTCTGCCCTGTGCTCTTCTCACCTGATGCTGCGGGGACTTCATACCAGGAACCGTGACTGGTCTGGGAGCATGTCGAGAAGCATCGAGAAGCTTATCTATTTTCTTCCCTTTGCATCTCAGCACTTAACTCTGATCTTGGCCCGCACCAAGTGCTTATTAATAAATAGTTGTTTAGTTAATTAATATTATGGCTATCCTATCAGCAGGACTCGAGGGTTAATTATTGAATCGTGACATCCTTGCTGTCTAGCCTGCTGCTCCACCCACAAAAACCATTCTGTATTGCTTATTTTCTGTTCCTGACCCTTGTGATGCCAGTTTTCAGGACTCTTGTCCAGTCCTACCAATTCTCACGCCAAGTTGCTACCTCTGTTCAGTAGCTTTGGCATGGAGCCACTTCTCTAGTAGACTCAACTATAACGTGCAAAATGCAATAAATGGAAGGGCCTTAAAAAGCATAAGTTTAGCCTTTCGTTTCATTTAAGAAAATGTGTGATGTGTTTATTGCAAAAATTTTCTGGGCCAAACGGAAATCAGGAACTGATACCAGGACACACACAACTTGCAATTGAGAGCCTCCTATGAATGCCCTCTGCTCACGCTAAGGGCATATGCAAGTTCTAAGACATTTGTGTGCTATGGTGAGTTTGGAAAGGGTTAGGCGCAAAGGCTGGATTGTCAATAGGTGAGTTGGGAACAGTCATAATGAAGGGAAGGGTGAGAGAATGGCTGTGTGCTTAGTCGCTGCCTTTCTTAGATGGGGCAGGAAACGTTCGGTAATACAGTTAGCTAGACCAGATTTGAGCTGAAGGAATTGCTCACAGAGTAGTTGCTGGAGTGTCCTGCAACACTCAAAGGTGCTAGAATCCAGTGACAGTGTTCATGTTTGATATGTATACCCGCTTAGAGACCAAGTCATTATCCTCAACATCCTTTCTACGTGTGCTATCATTTTACAGATGTGTTTTAGTCATTTAAAATGTAGCATTTTGGCTAATTATCTTTTCAGAATGGTTCATCAAGGAAGTCAGTCGTTGGGCTTACTAAGTCTTATCTCTTAGAATCACAATCAGTTTAAGAGACTACCAACCCTTTCTCACCCACACAGCCTCTATTAAACACATGTATTGTTGAATTACAGCTAACGTCACATCCTCAATTCAGTTTTTCTTTTTCCAGAAAAAGCCACAAAACATCAAACTGTTTCTCTTAGAAGAAAATCTTATTTAAAATGAATACTTTGTGATAGTATATTCTAATACCATTTTGAATAATTATAGAATATCCAACCCTGGATTCATTAATGCATCCAGTATCAAAATGTGGTAGTTCAATTTTATTAACCCCTCATTAAAACCATTTGAGACTTTAGGTTTGTTCCCGACTTTCCCTATCAAGTGAGGGGTCTGAGAGACATGCAGAGAAAATGACAGGGGAAAGTGGGTCTCAACTCCTTAAATCTTCTGTATGTTTATCGTGCTTGACTTTAATTTCCATATACTTATTAGGCACATATTAGCTAATGTGTCCGAACAGGGCAAAAGAATATATACACATATACAGATTGACACTAGCTAAATTAACAAGCCTAGCTATCTAAATATATTAACCTGTCCTATTCAAAGTAAAGCTTAAAAAAATACTTGTTAGGTAATACTCAAGTAGGGGAATTCATTTTTATTAATAGAAATGAACAAATGAGGATGCCTGGATGGCTCAGTGGGTTAAGCCTCTGCCTTCGGCTCAGGTCATGATCCCAAGGTCCTGGGATCAAGGCCCTCATCGGGCTCCTTGCTCAGCGGGGAGCCTGCTTCTCCCCTCTGCCTGCCACTCTGCCTGCTTGTGTTCTCTCTCTCTCTCTCTCTCTGACAAATAAATAAATAAATAAATAAAATCTTTTAGAAAAAATAGAAATGAACAAATGAATGACCTAGAAATAACATAATAATGCCTTGCTTTTTGGTTTTCTGTTAATTCTACAGTATATTTATTTTACTTAATATGCTTTACACAGCATTGTTTTTGTTAAATTTCAAATGTATTAATAGATGCTTTTGAAAGTTATGATTCTACTGTTATTTCTTAAAATTGTGCTTAAAAGTAATTATCAACAACTAATCTTTTTGTTGTAAATCAGACTTTTACATATGAAGTTAAGGGCTCACCTCTGCTCTAATTTTTATTTATTTATTTATTTATTTATTTATTTATTTATTTATTTTCTGCTCTAATTTTTAATCGAGTATTGAGCATCTCCTACATTTCAGGCATTGTGATGAAATACACCAATCACTTCCTGTAGGGCATATATTATTATTCTCATTTTTTATAGATGACAATGCTCTGCTTCAGAAAGGTTAAGTAAGTTTCCAAGGTAAGAAAACTAATAAGGGTTAGTATCCACCTAGGAATCCAGATCTGTCTTTCTCTAAGGCCTATGCCTTTGTCAGTATATCTTGTGGGCTCTCAAATTTGAAAACCATCAAGGATGTACTGGCACACATCCATATATACAAGCAAAATAGGATTCTTTCCTTTTTCAACATAGTCTTGTCATCCAAAACAATTGCATTGGAAAGACATGAGCATTAGTCGTGAACTTCTGACATTTTGGTATATACCTGCTTTGGCTTAACCTTTGCAAAATCTTTTTTTTTTTTAAGATTTTATTTATTTATTTGACAGAGAGAGATTACAAGTAGGCAGAGAGGAAGGCAGAGAGAGAGAGAGGAGGAAGCAGGCTCCCTGCTCAGCAGGGAGCCCGATGCGGGCCTCGATCTCAGGACCCTGAGATCATGACCTGAGCCGAAGGCAGAGGCTTTAACCCACTGAGCCACCCAGGCGCCCAACCTTTGCAAAATCTTAATGAGTGTTAGGCCAACCTTGATGAATCAGCTTTGCTCATAGTAAAATAAATATGATTTGTGAACACTTTTAAACAGTTGCATCATCAGGTATAAAAACTACCAGTAGATTTAATAAGCTATTTATTTCTATAATGAGTGAAACCCTTATTATTCACTAGGAATAGACTGCATTTGGGGATACTATAATAGATGGCAGAAACAACAATTGAAATTCTGAATACATTAGAACCACAGCATGTTGCAGACCAATTAAAATTGACAACCAAGTGAAGCAAATACACATGGATAAATATAGAAAAGCCAAGTTGTTGTGAGGGTGGTTTCCCTCCCCTCTGCCTTTTCTCTTTACAAGGTGGTATTTTTCTTTCTTCTGAATATTCCAGTTCATTTTGTTAATCTTTTTCTGCTTGGCTTCTGAATTTTAATCAAATTGAATGCTTACAGATATAAAATTTTATTTCATAGAACACCTTGGCACTTTGATGTATTTAGTGCCCTGATGTTGGGAAACTATCACTAACTAGAAATCTTAGCTTTTATAGATAATATATAATTTTCATAATCTTAAAACAAGATGGGAAAAATAGATACTGTGCTGTTTCAGCCATGTGTTCACCTTTCTGTATTAAATTAGTATTGGCAGCTGAGTAGGAGATTACAGGGTACAGCTGCTTTAACCTTCAGCAGTAAATGGTGCTTGCTGAATTGCCTCCATGTGCCTCTAAAGCCCAAGAAGCTTAAAAATACACAATTGATGCTGAAGATGAGAAAACACAGTAAATTAGCATCACTTAGGTGGAGTGGGGGGAGAGTTAAGACTAAATATATTGCTCATGGAGATGATGGAATTTACTTTTCTGAAGTGCTTGAAGAAAGTTCTGTGTAAGGCCTACCTGACTCTAGGAAATTAAGTTTGATATGACAACATAAACAATAGCACTGCTTGAGGACCTACTGTGGACCATGCATTGTAGAGATGCTTGCATTATCTAGTTTCATCTCCATGGTATCCTAATGGATATCATGTGATCTGGGAATACTATACATGTAATCAAAATGATGCTCAACGTAGTTAATTCTGTACCCAGTGTCCTATGATTAGATGTTATACGATTAGGGCACCATACCAGTACCCCTTCTGATGTCAGTGACCTACCTACATCACTTGCACGTTAGTTCTTTCTCATGTCAAAAAATACAATAAAGTATTTGTTCATAAATGTATCATAATGTTTGGGGGGGGGAAAGGTGTGAATGGACAGCCAGGTACAATCCTAATGTAAACATAATGTCATTTAAACACAGGTGCAGTTCTGGCCTGAAATTGATTTGTAACCTACATCTTTTTTGAAGAGAGAGCATCTGTAATGTATATGGAGGCTAGTGGGGGAGGAGAAATGCAGCCGTCTTAGCAGCACTGAAAGAAAAGGGGCAAGTTAAATGCTTTCTACTCTCAGACAAGATTAATAATCCTTAAGTACTGTTCTGTTTAATAAATTGTGACAGAGTTACTCAATGTGAGTCTGGAAGAGGACATAATGATTGGGCTCCTTCTAAGTAATGCTCTTTAAAAATGGAGGTTGGATTTATATTATTGTAAAAACAAATAGGTTTGGGGGTGAGGGGAATGCTTCCTTGTTGAATTAACTTGTAAAAAAGTAGCAAACAGTGCCACCTACTGGGCCTTGATGTTTTCTTTGTTGGATGTTTGGCTAGTGTTCATGGGATTGTTGTGCACATTGAATACATACACACACCACAAATAAGACATAAATTTAAAAGTCCTTTTGTTATCTGTCATGAAGAGTGCAAGAGTTTTTTAAGTGGCTGTGTTTCTTTCTTTACCAATACATTTTAAGTCATTTTCCTATTGGTATTAAAAGAAATATTCAATAAAAATAATTGCCTGCATAGATATCCACTTTGATTTAAAAAAAAATGTTCTACAAGGAAAGTTAAATGACTTCACATGGAAGCATAATCAAATACAAATTGAGGAAAACCTCCACAGGTTTGTGAAATAATCCTTCTCCTCTGCTCCCCTGACAGCTCTCCCCTCTCCCCTCAATCTGATCTACCTCAGAGGCCAGCATATTGCCTTCTTTATTCACAAATAAAAGGAGGAGGGTGCCTGGGTGGCTCAGTGGGTTAAAGCCTCTGCTTTTGGCTCAGGTCATGATCTCAGCGTCCTGGGATCGAGGCCCACATCGGGCTCTCTGCTCAGCAGGGAGCCTGCTTCCTCCTCTCCCTGTCTCTCTGCCTGCCTCTCTGCCTACTTGTAATCTCTCTCTCTGTGTCAAATAAATAAATAAAATCTAAAAAAAAAAAACAAAAAACACACAAATAAAAGGAGGAAAAGAGGAACATTTTTCTTAGTGAGGAGGCCCAGGGGTGTGTACACATGCTCATTTTATGCTACCCACATGGAGAAGAAGGGGTTGGGTGTGTTGTCCGGGAAGACTCAGCGTGCTGGGTCATCTGGCTTCTCTCCCAGCCAGCGTGCACTCAGTTGTGCCCCAGGTGGCTTGTGAGGCATGCCTTGGCAACATGCCAGCACAGAGTATCTCAGATCGTGGTTCTCAAACCACCTGTATCAGCATCATCTGGGAGCTGGTGAAAGACCAGGTTCTCAGCCTAGTACTGAGACATACTAAATCCTAAAGCTCTGGTCTGGCACCCAGACACTTTTATTTAACAGGCTATTCTTATGCACATTGGAGTTCAAGGATCACTGTCTAGAACCATGGAATCCCTTACTCTGTAGCTTCCGTGATGCCTAAGATCAAACTGCAGATGGGTCAGCCTTCAGTGATCCATTCTAGGCCTTTTTGGGGAGGAATGTTCTGGAACAGTACATGCCTGCACATCAGTACCATCTGTGATCCTTTTAAAAGTTGTACATTCCTGGGTCTCCTCTCAGTGATTCTGATTCACAGCATAGCTCCCTAGGCCACACCAATATACGCAATATTCCTGCTGCTCTAGGCAAACTCCAGGATCAACCCTACAAAGTTAGTCCTCAGGAAAACTATGGAGCAGACAGCATTTGTTGGCTGTCTCCCCACGGCCTTTTGAGTGCACCCCTTCCTCTTGTCACCCTGCCTCCCCTGCAGGTCCCTTTTCTGTCTTTTAGTCCTCAGATTCAGATTCCTTTCATTCATCCCATTTTTGATGTAACTAACCTCTTCCATATCATTAGTTTTTAATGAACTTACATGTACACAGGGTAGTCATAAAGTCTGGGAACAAATATTATTTTGTCTAATATTGTGATGTAATAACCATAAACCACTTATTTGCTATCTAACTATGTTTTCAGACTTGGAGCTGTTCCCTTAGTTAAAATGTCAATGGCTTTGACTTGCTAAAGACATTCAGGTTTTTATGGTGATGGGCAGGTGCGGATCAGAGAGCACACTGTGAAAGGTGTGATCACGTGGACAGAAGCTTGGTTAGGCAGCCTTTTGTGGCGTTCTGCTCACGTGAGGTATTGCCTCTCCTGGCAATGCTAGTGCACACCTTGGAGGCAGTGAGGCCTCCTGAGCATCAGCAAACCATTCCTGTCTCTGACTTCCCCGACAGGCAACAGCGACACCAGGAAGGACATCCCCAGCACTACAAACTCCCTCTTTTCACTTATCCATGCCCAATTCGGCCATCGAACCCCGCCTGGGTCTGAGTTCCTATGAAGCCTTCTCCTAGGTCAGTCCTATCCACAGTGCCCTCTTCTTTCTCTAAAACCAAGGCATTTATGGTCTGAGCTGCTACGTGACAATGAGTTACAGACTGGGGTTTTTTATTTATTTTTTTATTTTTTCAGTGTTCCAAGATTCATTGTTCATGCACCACACCCAGTGTTCTTACAATATGTGCCCTCCTTAATACCCACCACCAGGCTCTTAAGTTGTGAAAAAGAAAGCTATAAAGAAGAACGATTTAAAAAATGTGAAAATTTGCAAACAAACAAAAAAATAAAAGTGAAATTTTGCAATGATTAGTGACATGAGTATTATTATTACAATGATATTTCCAGCTCACTGATTATATGCTCCTTGGAGGCAGGGACCAGGTCCTATATTTATTTATATCTTCCATAGTATCTCACAAAGGCCACATGCTTAGTAAACAGTTGTTTATTTGATACAAGTTTTCTCTCATACTTCTCAGGAATAAGACATGAATAGCAATTTTTTGAATTCTCAAAGGCTCTTTTAACATAGGCTCTGTTAGCTAGTCTTTCTGCAGGTTGGTGATTACAAAGTCAGAGCAAAAGGTGTCTCAGATTGAGAGAATCTCTGGACATGATTATCTTTTCATTCAAATTCAGCCCCATCCCAAACCAAGTCCTTCTTGCTTAGTGGTCTTAGACACCTGTGTATTTCATTCAATCAAGCTCTTTGGTTCTCCACAGGATTCCTTTTATACAGAACTGCTCCAGAGGCAATTCCATTATTATCCAAGCAGAACTTTTGTCCTGTTCCCCAGAGTCTTCCACAGCCGTAAGACACATGCCCTTCTCGACCATTGTTGGCTTACCTTTTCCAGTGGGTCACAATTTTACCTACACATCAGAAACATTGAGTAACTTTGTAAAACGCTGGTTCCCAAGCTTCCAAAACAAGTTTGATTTAACTGGTTTGGAGTGGGCCCAAGGATTCAGTTTTTGGTTTTTTGTTTTTTTTTTTTTATCTCTCAGGTAATTCTAATATGCAGCCAGAATTGAGAACACTCCAGTTTTCTTATGCTCAGCTAAGAAGTTCCTATTTTGCCTTTATGCCCAAATTTAGGTCAAAATTCCTGGATTCAGGTTTAACTATTGAAAATTAATAAATGCAAGTATAGACATTTACCAAAAGTTAGCAAACAATGATACACAGAGTATCTCTACCCTACTTCCATTACCTTAGGGAGGTAACTAGAATCCTCAGATACTTTAAAGGTTTCAAGGCAAGGGATGCCCCAAATGTGTTTAAGAACTACTTAGTTAATGCATTAATTATAAAATGGTATGACATGGAAAACTCTGGTAAAAACAAAACAAAAAAACAAGATCTCGAGAATGTTCACCAATACTCTCATTTCTCCCAATCTTTAATGTTGGCAAAATTAAGGAGTCAAGAGATGTGATTTTCTGCGAAAAGAGGGTTGCCTTGAATGGAATGTAGAAACATGACTCCCACTCAAATGTGCTGCCTGGTGGGTGATGTTGCCAGCTATCACATCTAACCCAATTTACTGCCCACTCAATGCACTGTTTCCAGGATTTTAGATGTTAATTACCATCTAGTACAATAGTATGGGATATTTCTCAGCCCATCACTATGTTTTGCCTGGCACATCAGTGTCTAGGGGATATGTGAATGGTGAATAAATATATGTGTGTAATAGGTTTCACTAAAATAAAACGATTCATATTTGGACAAAATGCCCTCCTCCATCCATCTGAAGTTGTTTTATTTAATTTTATTCTACACTATTGGATCCCTAATATTTCTGTCAGCAATCAATGGAAATGATGATGGCTTAAAATCTACATATTTAACATTTTATTGGGAAAAATTAGCAGATCTGAAATACATAACTAGTTTATAAAATGTGGTTTTGAACACATTTAAAGAATGAGAGTTTTTAATCTGCTATTTTCACTGAATAGGCATTTATGGGTATATAGGGAACTTGGAGGACCATCATAAAGGAACTCATAACCAATTGAAGGATGAGCCTGAGAACAGTAGTATGAAATAATGACCTGAAATTGTTGTGAAACTATGTCATCCTCCAAAACATATGTGCTGGGAGCTGAGAACAGCCATTTCTGTTTCTGTTCCACCTTCCTTGCTTTTTGTTTCTTTTTTGAGAATTTTAACAGATTTGCTAGGTTTAGGTTTTGTTACCTTTCTAAGGATTCAGAGATGTGTAATTGAAAAATCAAAAAGATTTGACAAGTCAGAAAGCCAGAGTGAGAGGCAGAACACATAGATGTGTGATTCTTGAGGGACTCCCAGACATGCTGCCTTCTTTTTAATTTGCAGATCCATTATGTAAGTTTCTTTTCTTTGTTCTGTCTTTCCCATTAACTAAACATGTGAAAGTTGACCTAGCAGCATTAAATAGCTCTTTAGAGATAAAGAGGAATCTAGTGACACAACAGCATCATATACTTTTAAGTATTAAATTTTGTTCTTTTAAAACTGTAATATTGGGTAAAAATGCCCAGCTAACAGTTTTCCTCCCTAACAGAGTACAAGGCTTTCTTGCTAACCATATTGAAAATTATCAGAGAAGATCAATGGCACAGAAAATTTTCAAAACATGATGGGCCCCTGCTGTCACAATAAGGACAAGATAAAATCCAAAAAGTGGATGGTGAACAGAAGCCAATTTTGTGACAATTAGTGATTAGCAATGACTTGAGGATTTTTTTTTTTTTAAGATTTTATTTACTTGACAGAGAGAGACACAGTGAGAGAGGGAACGCAAGCAGGGGGAGTGGGAGGGGGAGAAGCAGGCTTTCCCGCAGAGCAGGGAGCCCGATGCAGGGCTTGATCCCAGGACCCTGGGATCATGACCCAAGCCGAAGGCAGACGTTTAAGGACTGGTGCCCCTGACTTGAGGATTTTGAGCTACTACTGATCAATTGACAAAAGAAGAAAGAGAGAGGCCAGTGGGAGGAGAGGAGGGAAAGAAATCTCTTTCTCCATATTGCTCTACTAAAGAAGACTGTTTTTTATTCTTGTCATGAGGGGCCCACATGTTTCTTTGAAGTTGAAATAGATTCTGGTTGGGATCCACTGTGCTTTCTGCTCCTGCCTCTCTTGTGCCATTTATCATATTTTTGTTTCAGTTTCAGTATCTGTGACATGTCTTATGTCCTCTTCAACTTGTTAAACCATGCAGTCTTCTTTGAATCTTCATAGCCCCTATATTCAGTAGGAGCAGAATAAATGTTTATTGAATGAATAATTTAAAAAAAAAAAAAAGACTGTTCCCAAGACCTTGAATGAGAAACCAGAAGGTACTTTTCATTGGATACCATAATTTCCATGGTTACAGATTAGTTAGAAAGTTAATTGTACATTCAGCTTCCTCTAGGACAATGGGAACTGACTTATCCTTCTCTGCAACTCTTTCAAGAAAGTCCAAGGAAATTTATTGTAATGGGCAATGACCCGGCATTCATTAACAGATGATTGGGGCCATATGTTATTTTTTTTTTAAGATTTTATTTATTTATTTCACAGAGGGAGAGAGATCACAAGGAGGCAGAGAGGCAGGCAGAGAGAGGGGGGGGAAGCAGGCTTCCCGCTGAGCAGGGAGCCCGATGCGGGCCTCGATCCCAGGACCCTAAGATCATGACCTGAGCCGAAAGCAGAGACTTTAACCCACTGAGCCACCCAGGTGCCCTGGGGCCATATATTATACAATTCCAGAGATAGCATTCATATAAGGGACTTACCATTTTAGCAGGTGGGACTCTCAAACCATAAACACAGAAAAGTAATAAATCTTCATTTATTTTCTATAACTCAACTTAATTTCTGATTCCAGACATTCTATCATTCCTGCTTGGAGAAAAATTTGACCTCTGCCTCTCTTGGAAACCTCCCCTGTCCCAAAGGTGTCATTGTTCTGGGATTGTGTACATCTCCAAGTGAACTCTACAGGGAAGCCAGGGTTGAGCCAGCTCAAGTGACAGGACCCCAGCAGAGAGAGGCTGGGGGTGCACCCCTAGAGGGTGGCAGCTGCAGGGGGAGGTAAGAGGTCATTTGGAAGGCATCCACTAGAGTATGGTACAGGCTAGTGTTCCTTGAATGGGGCGGGGGTGGGGGTATTTAAATAATCTGCAAACATAACCTAAGGGGGAGAGTCTACATTTGACAGAAGTACAAACAGCAACCTCTGAGTAAATAGGTTTTTGCTCTATTTACTCAGCCCTCCTCCTCCATGCTGGGGTGGGGAGGAGAGGTACATACAGTGTTGGCAGATGGTATTCAGGAGATAGCGATAGAAACAGCCTGCAAGTCCTACTCCTGGGACCCAATCAAAGACTGGAGTCAGACATCAGTTGACGGGAGAAGCTTTAGTCAAAACAGGAAATTAAAGTTAGATTTATACTTACTTGATGATGAGACTGTAGCTATGGTTGCAAATGTCCAGAAATGCTACAGGATCTCTCTGAGATGACGTAGGGAGGAGACACCCACTGGAACATGGATGAAGACAGTGGTTTCTCGATTGTATCCAACTGTAATCTCACTCGTTTTCTCCTTCCACATGCTTGTCCCTTCCAGTCTGGTGGCCCTCTCGTGCTTCCATGCTCTCCTTTCTTGACAGTCATAGCCATTCTGCACTAGGCTCTTCTACCTCCCCGGATGTTTCCAGAAGACTGCATCTGATTCCCTCTCTTGGGAAAACCCTTTTATTCTTTCTACTTTTTTTTTTTTAAAGATTTTATTTACTTGACAGAGAGAGAGAGAGAGAGAGCAGGAACACAAGCAGGGGGAGTGGGAGAGGGAGAAGCAGGCTTCCCAGTGAGCAGGAAGCTTGATGCTGTGCTCAGTCCCAGGACGCTGGGATCATGACCTGAGCTGAAGGCAGATGCTTAACAACTGAGCCACCCAGATACACTTCTTCCTTCTACATTTTTTCAAATTTTGCTCCTGCAAACATTTTCTCCCTAATGAATCCTCTATAAACAGTGTAAGTTCCTCTACGGGCTTAGTTTTATTTTTAGAAAGAAAAGCCAGAAAGGATGGGGGCTTCTTTACTTTCTACACCTGAGACAAAAGAGCACAGAGCTGGTTATTGGCTTGAATATGGAAGAGGATACGAGGAAAAATTAGGTGAGAAAAAAATATAAATCATGCATAAAAATATTATCCAGCTCTACTTTGATTTCTGGTGGATTTTAGTAATCCTTGATTTGATTGAATTTTGCTATTGGATGCAGAAGACAAATGTACTTAAGCCAATCACAGCATATTTTATACCTTGATATGCTTGCTCCTTCCCTTATGCTTTCTATGGACTGTATAACAGAAGCATCAGAGCATGGTGGCTGAGAGCACCTGGGTCCAAATCCTGGCTAAGCCATTATGTCATTGTGGGACCAAAGTTATCTAACTTCTCTGTGCCTCAGTTTCCTCACACATGAAATGAGAGTGATTAACAGCATTTAGTTCATAGGGAAGTTATAAAGATAATGTTTATAAAGTGCTTATGAGAGTATATGAGACATCATAAATGCAAAAGAAGTGTTTGTTGATGATAATTTGCTTGTTCTTTGCATTCTAGAATCTCTGGGGGGCAATGAATTGGTCCGTGTGTAGCATCCCTTAGTTGGACAGCTCAAGACTTCCTTGAGTCCCTAGACTAAGTCATTCTCTTAGGAGGTCCCTGTATTACTTCTTCAGAGCACTTTCCATTTTTACAATTCAATAATTAACCTTGTAGTTATTTAACATCTGCCTTCCCTGATCACTTATAAGCTCCATAACTTCAGAAACCACCTGTGTTTTTCTACACTATCTCCTACTAGATTGCACAGAGTGGCTGCTCATAAGTATTTTTTTGTTGTTGTTGTTAAATGAATGAATCTGTTGAAATATTAGTTATGGTGGGAAGTACAGGCCTAAAGTTGTGGCAGCGTGGGCCAGACTACCCATCTAGCTGCTTTATATGAAGAGCCAGAGATTTGGGCGGTTGGGATGAGGGGCGAGTAGGCCTAAATTAAATTGACCCTTGAGACCCCTTACAACTCATGCAACTGTTTGGGTTTTCTCCTGGAGTCAGCGTGGTGTTGTATCTGACCTACAGTAGGTTTAGGGGTTATAGGATATGTTCGGCAGGTTTTATTCAAGCATTTGTCAAAAGAAAAAAAATTTACCAGGCTATTTCTTTTTACTTTCAAGAGGCACGATAAAATGTTATCAAGTTATTAGCTACCTTTAGAGCTATAAACAATAAAAATATCTGAACTCAGTTTTGGGCTCTAAGAGAAACTTGAAAATTTAAATTTCTACCTCTTCATATTTATTGAGTATATTTTAAGACTTAAGAAAGAAAAAGTCTAGGTTGCTTGAAGGCTTTGTGGCTTGTTCCAAAGATAGTAGTTCCCAGTTTAACTTAGATGAATGGGGGGGTCAGCTGGGGATTACTTGAAGAAGGAAGTGCATTAATGATTACAGACAGCACTGATTCTTACAGACTTCATGGTTTGAAAATCTTTATGATGGAATAATATTCGTAGAATGCTATATAGAGAAGCATGGCACAGTTATGATTTCATGTCCCAAACAACCTAGAGGAGCTACAACTGTCAAGTGAACCAATGTTGTAGACCCTCGGGGATAGTATTCTGTTCTCTCCTTGCACCAAGCAGCCCTCCCAACCCCACCCAGCCTCTGAATCTCAGTGTATCTGATTCAAACATTCTCTTTTACCCCTTCCCCAAAGTAGTCAGACCTGTGTGCTGGGGTCGTTCCTGTACATAACAGCCGTGGTTTGAAATATCCAATCCTTTCCCTTCCTCTTCTTCCAAATCCTGTCCATTATTCCGAAGATAGCTCACGCTTTTCATTCCTCTGAAAATTTGTGAAACATAGTGATACTTCATTATACTTACCCTTTTGATGCTGCTCAAGTGATTCATCTGTTTCATGTCTTACTGTCACAACTGGGTGTGAGATAAAGGAGAGAAAGAAATATGTATGCACATTAAATTATGTTGCAGAGAGATGCAATCAGTAGATGTACAATTGTTGAAAAAATGATCCAGAATTTTTGAATAAACCTTGGACTATTTAATGAACTCAAGTTACATATTTGTGTGGTGCCCAAGCAAATGTCCAGCATTTCTTAGGTGTTCAATAAATATTAGTATTCTGCTTGTAATCTGAGATATTGAATTTAGTTTTAAAATAAACCAACAAACCAAACAAACTACTTCCTAGGTATGTTTGGAGTTCAGCCTTATCTTTTATAACTTATATATTTAGCACTACACTACCATATTAAGAGAATAGCTATTTAGGGTCACCTAGGTGGCTCAGTCGGTTAAGCGTCTGATTAACATAACGAACATCTCATAATCTCGGGGTCCTGGGATCCAGTCCCCACATCGGGCTCCCTGCTCAGCAGCAAGCCTCCTATTCCCTCTCCTCCCTGCTTGTGTTTCCTCTGTCTCTCAAATAAGTAAATAAAATCTTTTAAAAGAGAGAGAAACAGAGAGAGGATAGCTATTTAAAATGATGGCTCTGAGCTAAAAATCCATAATTATTAGGAAAGAAAAGTTAAAATGTGTTTGATGTACTGAATTTATTATTTAATTTTCATCCCATCTTTTGCTGTGTCTCCTGATCCTAGACAACAGAACATAGCAGAATAAAAATAGCAAAACTGATTTTAGTAGGCTCACCATGGATTTACTCTAATCCGTATCATGTAGATCATTAATGCCAACCTCTTTTTTTCATAGATTTATACACTATTTCATTCTCCTCAAACATGCTAACTCTACACAGTCACCCTCTTATCCCTCCTCTTCATCTAAATAAGAATGCCTTCCATTTCCTTCCTTCTCTAGAATTTCCTTTTCTTTCTCTGACTTATTTCATTTAGCACAAGACTCTCTGGTTCCATCTACATCATTGCAAGTGGCATTCACTCACATGTGGGATTTAAGCAGCAAAACAAACACGCAAAGGGGAAAAGAGGGGGGGTAAACAAAGAAACAGACTCTAAACTATAGAGAAGAAGCTAATGATTACCAGAGGGGAGGTGGGTGGGGGGATGGGGGAAATAGGTGATGAGGATTAAGGAGGGCACTTGTCCTGATGAGCACAGTGTGTTGTATGGGATTGTTGAATCACTATATTCTACACCTGAAACTAATATTATGCTCTATATTAACTAACTGGAATTTAAATAAAAACTTAAAGAAAAAAATTTCCTTTTCTTTTAGTCATTCTTTTTTTTCCCCGTTCTTTCTCGGATGTGATCTTTCTCCTCAAGGCTGCCGCCTTCCTCTCTGCCCTGGAGCCTCTTCCCACCTGGTCTACCAGGATCCACTCCATGAATTATAGTCACAGTGTTGGATCTTCAGTGTTGCCCTTTTCAAGAGCTCTACAAACATGGTCAGATTTCCTAGACCCTAGAAAATCCTCCTCCTCTTCCTCCTCCTTCTTCCTCCTCCTCCTCCTCCTCTTGTTCTTGTTCTTCTTCTTCTTCTTCTTCAAGATTTTAAAATTTCTTTCTATGTGTGTGCATGTTTGGGGGGTGGGGGGGAGGGGGGCTGAGGAACAGAGGGAGAAGCAGACTGCCCCCTAAGCAGGGATCCCACAGCAGGACTTGATCCCAGGACTCTGGGATCATAACCTGAGCCAAAGGCAGACACTTAACTGACTGACCCACCCAGGTGCCCTAGAAAATCCTCTCCTTAACACTTTTGCCACCTTGTAAATTATTGTATTTCTGGTTTTTCATTTACTATTTTGTTTCTAAAAAAATGCAGTCAAGCCCTGTTGCTGCCAAATACACTCATTCCTTAACCTTACACACTGTAATTTCTGCCTCAGAAATCAACCATAATATCTTTATTACTCGATCTGGTCATACCTTTTCAGTCCTTATCTTCCTCTGATTTCTCAGCTCTAAAATTTTGATCACTTCCTATTTGACTGTGGGAAAAGAGGCAAAGATCACGGAGTCATGCATTATGCTTTTGTACACTAAGTTTCTTGAGTAATTGCCATTATTTGTAATCAGAAGAGAATTCCCTTACTGTGTCCCTCTCTTGCAGGCTTTTCTAAAAATCAACATTCATGTAAAAATGACTTTCAACTGATGTAATAGAGGGATAGGAGCTTTGGAGTAAAAACAGATCAGAGGCTAGGTTTAAATCCTAATCTTAATAGTGATATGGCTCACTCTACTTTGTCATTGCTTCAGTAATTTTATTCATAAATTGAGAAATTTATGAAATAATTAGTACTAATTTTATTAAAAGTAGTTAATATATACTGAATACTTAATTTTAATCTCTAAAGACCTTATATACGTTATCTTATTTAACTCTGCAAGTCCATGATGTAAATCCTATTATTATTCCCATTATACAGATTTAAAATTGAGACTTAATGATGTAAGAAATTTGCCCAAAGTCATACCACCAGTAAGTGATAGTTTGGAACGAATCAAGTAAAACACGTATTAGAACTCAGGCTTATATAACTTTAAAGTTAAAACTCTTCACAATTGAGTTTTTCTTCTTTCCCTTTACTGACTGTGTACAAAGACCTCCTGCAGTGCCTTGTACAGAATATGAAGTCATTCAATAGCTAGCTATTATCATTATCATCCTCATCAACAGTAGGGTTATCACCATTCCTATTAAACAAAAGATCACATTCTAACTTGGCCAACAGTCCTTGTGTAGTCCTTTACCAATTTGGTTTATTATCATATTTCTGCTGAAAGGGGTCAACTCTTTTTCTCTGAAAACCTTACAGTGTTATTTATGTACTAGAAGAAAACATGTCATATTCCTTCTTAAGTTAAGCACAGGGAAACATTTCTTATGACATGATATACAGAAACAATAAAGAAAAACATCGATAACTTTAACTAGATAAAATTAAACAACTTTTGCATAGCAAAAAATAAGTACTATAAACAAAGTAAAAAGAAATAAAACTCTTAGGAAAAAACATACAGGAAAAGATTCATGACATTGGGTTTGGTAAACATTTCATGGATAAGATACCAAAAGCACAGGCAAAAAGAAACAAGTAGATAAATTGGATTTTATCGAAATTAAAAATTTCTGTACATTGAAGGACAGAGTGAAAAGTCACCTCATGGAATGGGAGAAAATATTTTTGAATTATATATCTGACACAGGATTAATAATCTAGAATACATAAAGAATTCCTACAACTCACCACCACCAACAAAAACAACTTAATTAAATAATGGACAAGGACTTGAACAGACATTTCTCCAAAGAAGTTATACAAATGGCCAATAAGCACATGAAAAGATGCTCTGCATCGCTAATCATTAGGGAAATGCAGATAAGGATGGTTATTATAAAATAAGTCCTGGAAGATGTTGAGAAATTGAAAAAGTTTGTGCACTGCTGGTGGGAATATAAGATGGTGCAGCTGCTGTGGAAAAGGTATGGTGGTTTTTCAAAAAATTAAACATGGAATTACCATGTGATCCAGAAGTTCCACTTCTAAGTATATACTCAAAAAAATTAAAGCAGGGACTCAAGCAAACATTTGTACATGAATGTTCATAGTGGGATTAATTTTAATAGCAAAAAGGTAGGAAAAAATTCAAATGTTAATGGAGGGAAAATGGATAAAAAGTGTGGTGTTTACATACAATGAAATATTATTCAGCTTAAAAAGGAAGGAGTCCTGACATACACTACAATATGGATAAACATGACACTATGCTAAGTGAAATAAGCATGACATAAATGGACAGATGGCATATGATTCCACTTACAGAGAGGTACCTAGGGTAGACAAGTTCCTGGAGACAGAATATTAAGTTGCCAGGAACTAGGGGGAGGAGGAATGGAGAGTTACT
The DNA here is from genome assembly GCA_002007465.1 of Ailurus styani. Taxonomy (NCBI): domain Eukaryota; kingdom Metazoa; phylum Chordata; class Mammalia; order Carnivora; family Ailuridae; genus Ailurus; species Ailurus styani. The sequence continues at coordinate 78,502 of LNAC01001548.1, forward strand.
GTTTAATCAGTACAGCGTTTCAGTTTGAGAAGATGAAAAAGTTCTGGATATGGTTGGTAGTGAGAGTTGGTGGTAACAGCACAGCAATGTGAATGTACTTAATGCTTCTGAACTGTACTCATAAAAATAGTTAAAATGATAAATTTTGTGTTATATATATTTTACCACAATAAACAACAAAACATTATTATTGCTTCTATGAGTTCCCCAAAAATCGAGAAGAAAAAGCCATCGACTCAATTTTTTTTAAGATTTTATTTATTTTACAGAGAGAGAGAGATTACAAGCAGGAAGAGTGACAAGCAGAGGGAGAGGAAGAAGCAGGCTCCCTGCTAAGCAGGGAGCCCAATATGGGACACTATCCCAGGACCCCGGGCTCATGATCTGAGCCGAAGGCAGACACTTAACTGTCTGAACCACATCGGCACCCCTCAATTCAATTTTGTAAAAGGGAAAACATAAAAAGAATTCACAGATAAAGAAATGCTTATGGCCTTTAAACATATGAAAGATCCTCAAATTCAATTATTACGGAAATCAATTAAAATGCATTTATATAAAAGTCCACTCTCCTATCATGTGGGCAAAAGTCCAAAAGCCTGACAATGTGCTCCAAAGACAATGGCAAGACTTTGGAGAAGCAGTCTCATACATTGTTCTTGATGGGAATACAAAACGGTTCAGCACCACAGAGAAAAATTTGGTAATATCAAGCAAAATTATATATATACATGTATATATATATATATATATATATATACACACACACATATACACACACACACATATATACATATATGTATAAATTATATACAAAATTCAACTTAGCAACTCCACTTCTAGGAATCTATTCTAAAGATATACTGGCTAAAATAGAAAATGACATTTTTGGGGAGCCTGAGTGGCTCCATCAGTTAAGCATCTGACTCTTAATTTTGGTTCAGGTCATGATTTCAGGATTGTGAGATCCAGGCCCTCCTCAGTTTCCTCACTGGACATGGAGCTGCTTAAGATTCTCTCTCTCTCTCTCCCTTTGTACCTCCCCCTCCTTTGTCTCTCCCTCTCTTAAAAAAAAAAATGATAGGGGCACCTGGGTGGCTCAGTCGGTTGAGCACAGAGTGTCCAATTTTGGGTCAGGTCATGGGATGTCAGGGTCCTGGGATTGAGTCCTGCTTTGGGCTCCATGCTCAGTGGAGTGTCTACTTGAGATTCTCTCTCCCCTTCCCTCTGTCCCTTCCCCTAATCATATTCTCTCTCTCTCTCTTCAAAATAAATAAATAAAATCTTAAAAAATGACATTTTCACAAGAAGACAATCATTACAGTACTATGTATAGCAGCAAAAGATCAGAAGTAACTTGAATGTTCGTTAAGAGTTGAATAAACTAAACTATATGGGGACAGGGAGGGTAAAAAAAAGAACTGATTAAGTTATGGATATCCATTAGAATGGAAAGCTATGTAGCAATAAAAAAGAAATTAGACTCTACGTAAAAATTGATCTGAAATTACCTTGTTAAAAATAACATCATTATTTTGAAGCAATATATATTCATATTAATGTGATTTAGCAACTAAGATTTTCAACATCAGAGGGGAAAAATACACATATGAAATTGAAAGTGTTATGTAATACTACATGTAATTGTTGAGTTGAAAATACAGTATAAATTAATGATTTTTTTTGTCCAAAAATACCGATATCTCCTACCTCCGTCCACTGAAAAACCCAGGAATGATGACAACCCAAGGTGCCCTTGAAAACTTAGGTTGCATTATTAGAAAATGGAGTCTCAAATATAGGATGAAATAAGCTTCTAAAAATAGCTGATAAGACTATACCTTAAGTATCAAATTCTGGTCTGCATCTCTCACAGGACAATATCAAGGCAGAGTGTAACCAGAGAGGTGTGACTAGGATGGTAAGGGAACTTAAACTTACATCATGTGAATTGCTACAGAAGAACTGGGGATACATAGGCTAATATTCCTAGTTTCTTGAAACACAGCTCATAGTTACTTTTTAAAAAATGTAGTTACAATATATTATTCATAATGTTTCATAATTTACATTTTCTCTTAACTCAGCCAGTGAACTCATACTCTTGGTAACATACATATTAATAAACACTTTTTTCCAGTATTTAAAAAGGTATATTTGGCCTTTCATTTTTTTAATCACTCCTCTCTAGTGCCCACCATTTTAAATAATGCTACATTTTAACTTGGATTCAAAGAATGCTTGCAATTCCAAGGACTTGGGAGAATATTGAAGTTATTTGCTGAAATTGTGATGTATTAACAATTACAATAGTTAATATCACAGAATACACATTTTCCCTTTGGTACATGGGATATTAAACCATGTTACTATGGTTGCTTATCAGCTACTTGGTGCTTTTCCATTTCTCTATGCAGATTATTTTTTAAATGACCCTGGTTAAAGCAGCCATAATTGTACTAAACTGTATCTGAAAATTAAAGCATCTGGGAAACATCCTAATGAAAGCTCAAAACTCCCTTTGTATGAGAAAATAAGCACTCTCTAAGGCCTAATAAGCATGGTTAAGGATACCTCTGATGCCAAAAGTCTGAAAAGTGTTCAAAACCCCTGTGCCATCAGCTAATGCAATACTGTAATTCTAAGGGAAAAAAATAAAGAATATTTGAAAGTGATTAAAAAAGAGGCTATTTTCAGTGGTGTAAAGAGTAATATAATAGACATAGAAAGCTGGCTTCCTGAAAATAATTTTGCTACGTATGTAATTAGGAAAGATATAAAGTGTGGCATTGGGAAAATTATATTAAAATTATAGTTAAACTTCATAATTATGCATAACTCATACAGAAACAATAAAAAGTGAAATTCCCCCAAATTATCTTAAATATGCATTAAATTTATGATTAATATGTAATATTCTAATAAGAGAAATGTTCTGATTTCCATTTTTAATACAGATTTTCTTTCGATTCCCTTACAGTCTCATTTGTTGAATTGTATTTTCATAAAGCTTATTATAGCTTTCTTTTTTAAAGGATAGAACATTTTACCGAATTTTTCAATCTATAAAACTCTTTAAAAGCACTGTTCAATCAAAGAATTTATATTGAAGAAGACAAAGACATATTTTTTATGGTTTGTTAAGTATGTTTACTTTCGGGATGCCTGGGTGGCTCAGTGGGTTAAAGCCTCTGCCTTCGGCTCAGGTCATGATCTCAGGGTCCTGGGATCAAGCCCCACATGCATCGGGCTCCCCTGCTCAGCAGGGAGCCTGCTTCCTCCTCTCTCTCTGCCTGCCTCTCTGCCTACTTGTGATCTCTCTCTCTCTGTCAAATAAAAAATAAAATTTTAAAAAACGTATGTTTACTTTCATTAGAGCTAAACTAAAAGTACAATTTCATTTTCTAGAAAAGCATTTTTAAAAAAGTTTTGCTGTTTATAAATATTCATACTTCAATTTAAAATCATAAAGTAGATTTTAGAATAGTCATGGAACAACTAGTTCTTATGTTCTTTTATAAGTGATAAATGAATTATCTGTTATTTGATATCATCCAAATAATTCCATGACAGACCATTCAACATAAAGCCCAATATTTAAAGTCTAAAATTATTTTAAATTATTTTAAACAAGGAGCTCTACATAAATTCTCTAAGTTGTAAGCCAACATTTATTTTGACTCAGAAATCATGATGTAAATTTCTTAGTACTTCTAAGCTGTGGCATTACAGAGAAATTGAGGCTGAAGGCTGAGTTGGAGCTGACTCCTGAATGTGGGAATGAGAACTTTGTAAGGCAAAGAGAATAGTATATGAAAACACATGCTTACAGAAGAGTTCGAATTTTGTTTTGGCTGGAGTATAATGTTGTTAGGTTGAGTAGGGAAAAATGAGGGTGAACAAGCAGGTTGGGACAGATTTTTACGTGTTTACTATTTAGTGATGAAAGGGATTTTGTGTTCATGGAAAGTTTCTCTTTTTTCTTTCTTTTTAGAAGAGGCATTACGTGTTCAGTGTTTACTCAAAGAAGAGAACTCAAGCAGTAGTATTAACAGTAAGACTAAAGCCAAGAGAAACTGAAAATAGGAATGTTGGGAGATACTGATAACAAGAATAATGGTTGATTATCTTATCCACTAATACAGTCAACACACATCAAAGTACCTTTTATGCATGCCAGGTATCTGCTAGCTTGTAGAGATGCAAACCGGAATAAAATAGAAACTTTCAGGTTCTGATGAGTGGAAACAGTCACAAGAACTTATAATGCTTTGCAGCTCACCTGAAGTGTCACCTCTTCTTTTAAGTCTCCCTGACTCCATTTGGAATTAAGTGTTCCTCATTTTGTGTTTCCACAAGGTTTGGTTTATTGTTTCTATTACAGGATGTCTTACATTGCATTTGATCGTAATATATATGTCTCTCTTGCCAACTAAATTGATCTCCTGGATGGAAAGAATCACGTCTTATTTATTTTTGCAGATACCTAACACAGAGAAGGTAGAACTTGAAAATTGTTTCTTTGCCATCAGTTCAGTGTTTTGAGCTATAACACATACCAGTCAGCTTCTGTTTTTAGACTATGTTACAAAAATGAAAATCTTTATTCAAGTTTTGCTCCTATTACTGGGCTCCTATTACTGTCATAAGTGTATGACATTTCACAGTGGTTTTAAATTATTCATATATCAGTTAGAAATTTTGAGGACCAGTAACATTAACTTTAAAAGTATTTTGAGTTTTAGACCAAAAAGTGTTATATTTACTTTAGCTTAGGATAAAATGATTTTTACAACAGCAATAATTATTTTTTGAGATTATTAATTTTGTATTTTAAATGTTGCTATGGTAAAATGCCACAAAGATATTATAAGATATTATTATTAATAAATACTCTCAAAGTTAAAAATTTTAAAAACCATGATGACAGATGCTGTGACTTTCCTAATGTTCTGTCTTATAGATCCATATTTCCTTATAATATCCTGAGTTAATTACTCTTTAAGGGGGAGAAATGAGGGGAAAGTGCAGACGGAGATGGAGAGAATCTTAAGCAGGTTGCAAGCCCAGTGCAGAGCCTACCCGGGGCTTGATCTCACGACCCTGAGATCATGACCTGAGCCAAATCAAGACTCAGATGCTTAACCAAATGAGTCATCCAGGCACCCCAGTGAGTTAATTAATCTTGATCTGGCAACAGACTGTTATTCTATTGTTCTCGAGCTGCAGGTAGGATAATGAATGATTAGAAGGGAGAATTGTTAATTTAAAAAAAATGGAAAAGATGGGAAAAGATGACTTGAAAGAACCAGAATGATTATATAAAGAGATAGGGTCTGTGGATGAGTACACATGATTTATTCCTGTCCCTGTCCTGTCTTCTGGTTGGGATGAGAACAATGAAGATGTTTTCCCTAAATATCACCCCTTTTGTCTGGTTGCATGAGTCTTCTAGTACATCTGTATGAAGTCATATGAGCTTCACACAGTTGAAAAAATATCCTAAACTTTAAAATTGGAATCTCAGAATTAAGACTTATTTAATAAATTATTATATGCAGCAAGATGATAGCTCCTAAGAACACTAACATCAAAAAAGATAAATGCAAAATAGTGATTGATTTACTATATTTGAAGGCTATTAGTGTACTTTCATATTTGTACTAAATATGTAGAATCAAGTTTGTACCTTTTGGCTTGCTTTTTAAATTTAAGCAAATAAATAATATCAAAATTATACTAAATGGGACAGTGATTAAATTTCAAAGGTTTAAGTTTCTCGCCAGCCCCGACCCCAACCTTTTTTCCCCTGTTGCTGCTGCTGCTACTGGGACTAGAATTGATCTGGAATGAGCAGCAGGAGTAAAGTAATTGTCATCTCTTGAAAATAGATTTCAGTGTGTTATTATTTTTGCAAGGGGACTTACTTTGGGATTCCCAGAAGCAGATTCTGAGCAAGTGATTTATTACTGAAGCCCTACCAGGTGAAATTGGTAAGGGAAGCAACACTAGTAAGGAGAAAGAAGTCAAGCAAGGCTGCAGTGTCAGGCAAAGTCTTTTTGAGGGAAGCAAACCTCCCACAGGAATTCTTAGGTGAGAGCTATTGGAGGCAAAAGCATGCCTCAATTGGGAGAGGGGTGCTCAAAAAGGATAAAAAAATATATCTGAGAGGATCTGGGTAGAGCCCTGACCATGTCCACTACACAGTGTTTCTGAGAAAGCTAATCTCTGTGAAGCATCTCAAAGTAAAGAAAAGATAGATTCTCTTGCATAAGCAGTTATAAATGAAGAGAGTGTTTCCAGTGTTTGAGACCTAACTTTAGTCCATGGATTAACTTTAGAGTTACAACAAAAAATGAGAACTGGAACCTGAAGATGATACAGCTATGGCGCTGTAGAGACTGAAACAGGTGAGCTCTGAATAGAGACGTGGCATTTTTAATGGAAAGAAATGTAAGAAAAATGAGAGCATTACATTAGTTATTAGAAAACTGTGCAGGGATGAATTACATTGACAAATTGAAACTGAAGGGCTAGGAAGATGAATAATCCAAATTACTGAAAGATTAGAAAAAGATTGACCTCTCTGGAAAAGTGAATGCTTTATATAAATCTTTATGAAGCACAGATTAAAATAATATCGACATTATCTAACAACCCAGCAAAGTTAATGTTATACCTAAGGTATGGAAATGTCCCCAAAGAGGTCTCACTCTAAAGAATGACAGACACTTGAGGATGGGTCTACACAGTCTCTGTGGAAAAGGTGGATGAAAAGAAAACTATGTGATATTTTCAGCCAAGTAGATGTGCTGACGTCTAGCTGGATCACTGCACATGAGTTAGTTGACATTAGTCACTGAAGATAAAACAACTCATCCAGATTGCAGGCATGCTATATATATATATATATATATATATATATTTTTTTTTTTTTTTTGCCATGTCACATACCCAAAGAAGCACTGTGGGCTCAAGGAGGCATAGTCTTAAGAACACCTTGATTAAGCTTCTTTAATACAAGCACAGGGATTACATTTGCCTTACTGTGTCAAATAATGTCAGGGGGAGTAATAAGCAATAGAAGATGAGGTGGACGATATGTCTTGACTTAAACATTTTGGACAAAAAAATTTGAAAATGTACCTTAGATTGTCAGTGTATTATCACTGTCTCTAAATTACCTTGTGCTGTGAGGACTGAATAGTATCAGAAAACATGTGTAATTTATGTGTTTTATTCCAATTTTTACACAATTGTTATGCTAGAGAGCTTTCTGGATGAGAAGCCTTTTAAAACTATTTACCACATGAACTCTGATTTTGCTTTTGGAATACATAATCTCATTAATTAAGAGATTTAAATTTCATTACTTCACGTCCATCTTCACTAGATTATGTAAACAGCTCTGTCATTACCAAATCATATACTATTTTATTTTTCTAAAGATTTAGATCCCAAAGTTATCATTAAATGTAAAATTATAGAAGAGAAAAAGCAATTTGAGCATCCCATTCTTAGCTATATATTGAATAAAGCTATCCTGCTCTTAGTATCTTTTTCAATTTATTTTTCCTGGTTTTGGTCATAGTTCAGTAACATTCAGGAGAAAGTTATATGATAACTAATGTGATATAGAAAACCTATTACACTGCCAAATTTATCAGAAAAGAAAAAAACCCTTTCCTCAGAAATACATTATAAATTCAAATAAATAATAGCGTAGGTTGTTTTTGACAGGCATATAATTTTTAGCTCTTGATCATTAGCTTTAGTAATCATTAGCTTAATGAAAAACAAAATATTTATAATATTGGAAATATAAGTAACAAATCAAACAGTTGCAAAGCTACAAGTTCTTCTGAATCTACTGATTCCTCCTGCCAAAAGAAAAAGTCCCAAATCTCCATAACATTAATATATACCTTAATGATTTTTATATGAGCATAGTTAATGTTAGGTGATATAAGAATTTAGTGTTTCCATTGCAATTACCTATGTGAACCTTTAAAGTTTCTAAAGCAATATTTATAAGCAGGATTCCATATCCTTAGCCAAAATGTTTACTGATACTGGCCCTCCTGTACTGTTAACTATGCATTTGAGTGCTTTTTTTTAAAGCCTTTTTTTTAGAAAATTTTTAGATTTACTACAAAATCGAGAGGAAGGTACAGAGATTTCTCATAAACTCCTTGTCCCTATACATGTATAACTTCCCTCATTATCAACGTCACTTACCAGAATGGTGCCTTCATGTCATAATTACCCAAAGTCCATTGTTTACCTTACGGTTCACTCTTGGTGTTATACTATCTATGGACTTGGATAAATATATAATGACATATATCCATCATTACAATATCATACAGAGTATTTTTTGCTGCCCTAAAAATCATCTGTTCTCTGTCTACGCATCTCTCCCCTAACCCTCCAACCCTGGAAACACCCAATCTTCTTACTGTCTCCATAGTTTTACCTTTCCCCGAATGTCCTATAGTTGGAATCCTGCAGTACTGTTGCCTTGTCGGATTGCCTTCTTTCACCTGGTAACATTCATTTAAGGTTCTTCCATGTCCTTCCATAGCTTGATAACTAATTTCTTTTCAGCATTAAATCACATTCCATTGTCTGGATATACTGCAGTTTATGTAGCCACTCACCTACTGAAGGATATCTTGGTTGCTTACAAACTTTGACAATTATAGATAATGCTGCTATAAACATCTGTGGTTTTGTGAGGACATCAGTTTTTAACTCCTTTAGATAAAGACCAAGGAGCACAGTTGCTGGACTGTATGGTAAAATTATGTTTAGTTTTATAAGAAACCATCAAACTGTCTTCCAGAAGACAGCTGTACCATTTTGCATTACTACCAGCAATGAATGAGGGTTCCTATTGCTCCACAAACTCATTAGCATTTGGTATTGTCAGTGTTCCTGACTTTGGCCGTCCTAATAAGTGTATAGTGGTATCTCATTTAATTTGCACTTCCCTAGTGGCATATAATGTGGAACACCTTTTCATATGTTGTTTGCCACCTGTCTATCTTCTTTGGTGAGGTGTCTGCTAACGTCTTTGACCCATTTTAAAAATCGAGTTGTTTCTTTTCTCATTGTTGAATTTTAAGAGTTCTTTCTTTTGAATAACAGTCCTTTATCAGATGGATCTTTCACAAGTATTTTCTCCCAGTCTGTGGCTTGTCTTATCGCTCTCCTGTGACAGTTTCTCTTATAGGAGAGAAGTTTTTAATTTTAATGAAGTCCAGCTTATCAATTATTTATTCCATGAATTGTGCCTTATATCTAAAATGATAACACCATACCCAAAGTCATCTGGATTTTCTCCTATGTTAGCTCTCCTATGTTAGAAGTTAATAGTTTTGCATTTTATGTTTAGGTCTATGATCCATTTTAAATTAATTTTTGTGAAGGGTGTAAGGTCTGTGTCTAGATTCATTGTTTTGTATGTGAATGTCCAATTGTTTCAGCACCATTTATTGAGGGGACTATCTTTGCTCCATTGTATTACCTTTCCTCTTCTGTCAAAGGTCAGTTTATTTATTTATGTGGGTCTATTTCTGGGCTCTCTATTCTGTTACATTGACATATTATTTCACCAGTACCACACTATCTTGATTACTGCAATTTAATAGTACATCTTTGTGCATGTGTGTGTGTGATTTTACCAGTTTTTTTAAAATTTAATTTTATTTTTCCAGTGTTCCAAGATTCATTGTTTATGCACCATATCCAGTGCTCCATGCAATAGTGCCCACCTTGATACCCACCACCCTCCTCCCCTCCAAAACCCTCAGTTTGTTTCTCAGAGTCCACAGTCTCTCATGGTTCATCTCCCACTCTGATTCCCCCAATTCACTTTTCCTTTCCTTCTTCTAATGTCCTCCATGTTTTTCCTTATGTTCCACAAGTAAGTGAAACCATATGATAATCGACTTTCTCTGCTTGACTTACTTCACTCAGAATAATCTCTTCCAGTCCCATCCATGTTGATACAAAAGTTGGGTATTCATCCTTTCTGATGGCTGCATAATATTCCATTGTATATATGGACCATATCTTCTTTATCCTTCAACAGACGAATTGGTAGTTCATCTTTACGTCAGTTAGTGTCAGTCCTCCAACTTTGTTCTTTCTCTTCAATATTGTGAAGTTTTTGGTCTTTTGCCTCTCTGTATAAACTTTATAGTCAGTTTGTCAATATCCATGAAGTAACTTGCTGGGATTTTGATTGGGATTGCACTGAATCTATAGATCAACTTAGGAAGAGATGACATGTTGGTTATATTGAGTCTTCCTACCAATGAACATGGAATATCTCTCCATTTAGGGAGTTATTTTTGATTACCTTCATCAGAGTTTTATAGTTTTTATTATATAGATCTTGCATATATTTTGTTAGATTTGTACCTAAGTATTTCATTTTGGGGGATACTAATGTATATGGTATTGTGTTTTAAATTTCATATTCCACCTGTTCACTATTAGTATATAAGAAAGCACTGACTTTTTTTATATTACCCTGCAACTCTGCTATAATTGATTACTGGTTCCAGGAATATTTTTTTCCCAATTATTTGGGGTTTTATGCCTAGATGATCATGTCATCTACGAAGACAGTTTTATATCTTCCCTCCCAATCTGTATACATTTTATTTCTTTTTCTTGTCATATTGCATCAGCAAGGACTTACAGTATGATGTTGAAATGGAATGGTGAGAGGGAGCATCCTTGCCTTGCACTGATCTTAGTGGGAAAACTTTGAGTTTCTTATCATTAAGTATGATGTTGACTGTAGGTTTTTTTGTGTTTGGTCTTTATCAAGTTCAGAAAGTTCCCCTGTATTCTTACTTTACTGAGTGTTTTTATCATAAATGGGATCTAGATTTTGTCAAATGATTTTTATGCATCTATTGATATGATCATGTGATTTTACTTTTTTAAGTCTGTTGATGTAGTTTATGTTAATTGATGTTTGGACACTGAGCCAGCATTGTGTACCTATGATAAATCCCAATTGATCATGGCATAAAATCTCTTATACTTTTTTGGATTTGGTTTGCTCATATTTTGTTAGGGATTTTTGCACTTATGTTCATGAGAGATATTGGTCTGTAGTTTTCATTTTTTTGTAATGTCTTTATCTGGTTTTAGTATTAGGGTAATGCTGGCTTCATAGAATGAGTTAGAAAGTATTTCCTTTGCTTCTATCCTCTGAAAGAGATTACAGAGAATGGGTATAACTCTTACATGTTTGGTAGAATTTACTAGTGAACCCACTGGGCTTCATGCTTTCTGTTTTGGAATGTGATGAATTATTGATTCAATACCTTAATAAATATAGGCCTATTCAGATAATCTGTTTCTTCTTGTGTGAGTTTTGGCAGATTGTATCATTCAAGGAAGTAGTCCATTTCATCTAGGGTATCAGATTTGTGGGCAGAGAGTTGTTCATGGTATTCCTTTATTATTCTTTTAATTTCCATGAAATCTATAGTGATGTCCCCTCTTTCATTTGTGATATTAGAAATTTGTGTCTTGGACTTTTTGTCTTAGTTAATATAGCTAGAGCTTCAGTGATTTTTCTGATTTCTTCAAAGAACAGACTTTTGGTTCATCGATTTCCTCTACTAATTACTTACTTTTGATTTCATTGATTTTTGCTCTAATTCTTCTTATTTCTTTCTTCTACTTTAGAAATAATTTACTTTCCCCCCTAGTTTCCTAATGTGGAAAATTAGAGGATTAATTTTAGATTTTTCTCCTTTTCTAATATATGCATTCAATGCCATAAATTTCCACCTAAGCACTGATTTTACTGCATTCCACAAATTTGGATAAATTGTGTTTTCATTTTCATTTAGTTCAAAATATTTTAAAATTTCTTCTTTGATATATTTATTAAAAGTATGTAATTTAATCTCTATCTATTTGGAGATTTTTCCAGTCATTTTTTGTTATTGATTTCTAGTTTAATTCCATTGTGGTCTGAGAGCAGATATTTTATGATTTCTACTCTTTTAAATTCATTTAAGTATGTTTTATGGCCCAGAATGTTGTCTATTTTGATGAATGCTCCATGTAAGCTTGAGAAATGTGTATTCTGCTGTTGTTGGATGAAGTAATGCATAGGTGTGAGTTGTATCTAGTTGATTGATGATGTTGAATTCATCTGTGTCCTTACTGAATTTCTGTCTGATGAATCTGTCCATTTCTGATACAGTGATATTGAAGTCTGCAACTATGACAGTGGAGTTATCTATTTCTCCTTCGCACTTCTATCAGTTTTTGTCTCACATAGTTTGATGCTCTGTTGTTAGGTGCATCCACATTAAGGACTGTTATGTCTTTTTGGAGACTTGACCTCTTTATTACTATGTAATGTCCTTCTTTATCTCTGATAACTTTCCTTACTTTGAAGTCTGCTCAGTTATGAAATTAACATAGCTACTCCAGTGTTTTTTTTGTTTTTTGTTTTTCTTTGTTTTTGATTAATGTCAGCATGGTATATTTCTCTATCCATTCAACTTTTCATCTGTATGTTTCTTTGTATTTAAAGTGTTTTCAGAGACTCCTGGGTGCCTCAGTGGGTTAAGTGTTTGCCTTTGGCTCAGGCCATGATTCCAGGGTATTGGGATCAAGCCCTGCATTGGGCTCCCTGCTCAGTGGGGAGTCTGCTTCTCCCTCTCCCTCTGTCCCTTCCCCTGCTCTCTCTCTCAAATAAATAAATAAATACTAAAAAAATAACGTGGTTTCATATAGACAACATATAATTTGTTGTTTTTTTGATCCACTCTGATAATCTGTCTTTGATTAGTGCATTTATATCATTGACATTCATACTGATAATTGATATAATTGGATTAATACCTAGCATATTTGCAATTTTTTTTTGTTTGTTCATTGCCCTTGTTTTTGGTTCCTAAAATTTGGTTCCTAATTTTTGCTTCTCATTCTTTTTCTGCTTTTAAATCAATCATTTTATGTGATTACATTTTCTCTTCTTAGAGAATATCAGTTATACTTTTTAAAACTTTTTTTAGTGGTTGCCTTGTTTTTAATATACATTTACAACCAATCCAAGTCCACTTTCAAGTAACATTATATGATTTCACTGGTAGAGTGTCTTATAATAACAAAATAATTTTAGTTCTTTCCTCACATACCTTGTGTAATTGCTGTCATTCATTTCAAATATAGAAGTGTTAATAACATATTTGTATGTACATACACATATATATGAATACATTGTTGTTAATATTAGTATTTTGAACAAATTGTTTGATTAATTAAGAATAAGAAAAGTAAAAGTATTTGTTTTACCTTCACTTATTCCTTCTTTGATTCTTTTCCTTACTTTATGTAGATTTAAGTTTCTGACCTATATTACTTTTGTTTTCTGTAAAGAACTTCTTTAACATTTCCTGTGAGGCAGGTCTACTGGCAATGCATTTCCTCAGTTCATCTGTGGAAGTATTTATTGCTCCTTCACTTCTAAAGGATAACTTCGCAAGGGTACAGAATTCTAGATTGGTGGGTTTTTTTTTCTTCCTCCAACACATTAAATATTTCACACCATTTTCTGCTTGCTTGCTGGTTCCCAAGAAGTCAGATGTAATACTTATCTGGAGGTAAATCTCAAAATACTGTGGGGACCTCCTTCTGACTGGGTTCCCCTGGAGTTTTTAACTCTTAGAGTTGTCTCCACCAAGACTCCAGAAATTTTATCAATTACAGTTAGGTTTTTCTATCCTGAAACTATTTCCCATGGTGGTTTGTGAGTCTCTGCTCTCATCACTGTGACTCCCTCTATGTGCCTATCTATCTATTCAACTTCAAAAGACAGTGATTTTCCCTGTGTCCTTACCTCTTTTAGAGATCCAAGAGGAGTTATTTATTTTTCAGCCTATCAGCTTTTCACTTGTTAGAATGGTGTGGTGACTTATATATGGAGCCCCCCACTTTTTAAAAATATTTTTTTTGAGAGAGAGAAAGGGGAGGATAGAGGGGGAAGGAGAGAAAGAAGGAGAGAGAGAAGCCCAAGCAGATTCTGCACTGAGTGCAGAGCCCCACACAGGGCTCGATCCTACAACCCTGAGATCAAGAGTCAGATGCTTAACTGACTGAACCACCCAGGTGCCCCTGGAATCTCTTTTTTAATCATAAGATTTCTCTCTTTCATTAAATTCATCCTATGCCTTGTAATCTATTAAAAGAATTGATTGAATATACAAATAAATTATTTATTCATAGTAAAATCTAAGCTTACCTTAGAATAATTTCTTTCAGGGTATTTAAGTAGCTGAAAAAATAGGGCAAAGAATTTCAACTCTGCCTCTGATAACCTGTGTGATAAGACCTTAAGCAAGTTACTAAGCCATACTTGCTGCATCTATAAAGCTAAGATGATAGTATATGCTTTAAGCCATTGTTCTCATTATTCTGTAAATGAACTAATGTATACAAATGGCCAAATAGGACACAGGATAATTACTCAGTCTGTTATTAGTGTTGCTATTTCATGTCTGCAGTGTTTTGGAAAATAGCATGGTTAATCAATTGACTGGAAGAACATAGCCTAACAGGTAACATATAGATCATTTACATTGGCCAGGACAGCATCTATGATGGCTGCTTTGACAATGGAAATCACTACTGTCAATATATGGCTTAAAAACAGATATCAATTTCTTCACATTGTTTAACTATAATTTGCCCACAGATTGCACATGTTGTAATATTTTGATATATTAACTATGGGTTTTTTCCCTCCCACCTCTTCCTTGCACTAGTTACCTTTTCCTGATCATTTAGGTAATAGAACCTAGCAGGCTGGAGTCAGGAAAAACACTACTCAGAATTAAGAAGTCACTTATCAGCTTCAAGCTTTGCATTAAGCTTTTTAAAAAGTCCGCAGTAGAAACAATATTGTTGAAAAGATAGCTTACCTTTGCGTAAAGGAGGCATTTTGAGAGAAAAATTTGCTGAGCCCCAAAGCACTGAGAGACTTGAAAGACTCATTTTATACTAGGAATCAAAGTAAGGAAGAATGCACGGGTAGGATAACAGGCCCCAAAGAAGTAAAATTTGGCCTGCATACAGAAAAAGAGAATTAAATATGACCAGAAGAGATTTTGTGATTGGGTAAAGAAGCTGACCACATTGACTAAAGAAAACAACTGCAGATACAGCATAGACAAAAGGTAATGTTCAAGATTGAGAAGATGGATTACACCTCTGCAGAGGCCAGTGAGAATGGCATTTGCACCAGAACCCTTTCCCTGATGACAAAACAATATAAGTGTACCCCCCGATCCCTGTCCCAAGAATTTAGGTTACTTCCATGAAGAAAATGAGGAGAATTCTGAATTGAATGATAACCCAAATGAGACTTAACTTTAAGGCAAAAGTGCGTGTGACAAAGGCCATTAAGCAGAAGAACTCATATTCTAAGCTAGGTTCAGTTACAGAGAAGTTTTTTTTTTTTTTAAGATTTTATTTATTTGACACAGAGAGAGAGAGAGATCACAAGTAGGCAGAGAGGCAGGCAGAGAGAGAGGAGGAAGCAGGCTCCCCGCTGAGCAGGAAGCCCGATGCGGGCCTCGATCCCAGGACACTGAGATCATGACCTGAGCCGAAGGCAGAGGCTTTAACCCACTGAGCCACCCAGGTGCCCGAGAAGTTTTTTAAATTAATTCATTTTCTAACTTTAGAGTTTGTGACCATGTTGAGATGTCACATCCACAAACTACATGATCGGGCTTGAGGATATCTCAAGTTTTAGTTCTTGGCTAATCTGAGAGCCTCCATCATCTGAAATGATTTTCAAGATTATAAAAAGCAAGGAAAAGAAAAATGTTCTTGTTCAAATAATTCTTTCATCTGTCACAAAATTTTATTTATTTTGTATTTTTGTATTTTTTTTTATTTTAAAAGATTATTTATTCATTTGACACAGAGAGAGAGAGAGAGACAGAGAGAGAAGGAACACAAGCACGGAGAGTGGGAGAGGGAGAAGCAGTCTCCCCGCCTAGCAGGGAGCCCGATGTGGTCCTCGATTCCAGGACTCTGGGAACATGACCTGAGCCGAAGGCAGACGCCCAATGATTGAGCCACCCAGGCACCCTGTCAAAAAATTTTAAATAGGTACATGTATTATTTTCTTGGGTATTTCAGAACATTATACTGAAAATTACTTTCTCCAATAAGCACATTATCGTAAGCAGATTAAACCTATTTTGTTATATCTTAGTTGAAAAATAACTTTCACAAATATAACCCGTGTTAGCTATCATGTACAAATATTTTGAAAGCTATTATAAACATAAAAAAGAGTTTAGAAAACTAGAATTTTCTTTTATAAACTTGAAATAAAATTATGAGGTATAGTTATAAGAATAGCCTTTTAAATATGAAAATTAAATTGAAATATCTTTATACAATCAGCCTTTCAACCTTCTCTTCACCTGAGCAGTGGGTACTCTCTACAATCTGCAGGTTTAACCATTTTTAAGATTATTATTTATTTTTTTATTAACATATAATGTATTATTTGCTTCAGGGGTACAGGTCTGTGATTCATCAGCCATACTCAATTCACAGTGCTCACCATAGCCCATACCCTCCCCAGTGTCCATTGCCCAGCCACCCCATTCTTCCCACCCCCTTCCATTCCAGCAACCCTCAGTTTGTTTCCTGAGATGAAGAGTTTCTTATGGTTTGTCTCCTTCTCTAGTTTCATCTTGTTTCATTTTTCCCTCTCTCCCCCTGTGATCCTCTGTCTTGTTTCTCAAATTCCTCATATCAGTGAGATCATATGATAACTATCTTTCTCTGATCAACTTATTTCACTTAGCATAATACCCTCTAGTTCCATCCACATTGTTGTAAATGGCAAGATTTCATTTTTTTGGTGGCTGCATAATATTCCATTGTGTATATATACCACACCTTCTTTATCCATTTACCTCTTGATGGACATGTTAGCTCTTTCCATAGCTTGTCCATTGTGGACATTTCTGCTATAAACATTGGTGTGCATGTGCTCCTTCGGATCACTACATTTGGATTGTTGGGGTAAATACCTAGTAGTGCAATTTCTGGGTTGTAGGGTAACTCTATTTTCAACTTTTTGAGGAACCTCCATACTGTTTTCCAGAGTAGCTTCACCAGCTTGCATTCCCACCAACAGTGTAGGAGGGTTCCCCTTTCTCCGCTCCTTGCCAACATCTGTTGTTTCGTGACATGTTGATTTTAGCCATTCTGACTGGTGTGAGGTGGTATCTCATTGAGATTTTGATTTGTATTTCCCTGATGCTGAGTGATGTTGAGCATTTTTTCATGTGTCTATTGGCCATTTGGATGTCTTCTTTGCAACATGTCTGTTCATGTCTTCTGCCCATTTCTTTTTTTTTTTTAAAGATTTTATTTATTCTGCCCATTTCTTGATTGGATTATTTGTTCTTTGGGTGATGAGTTTGATAAGTTCCTTATAGATTTTGGGTACTAGACCTTTATTTGATATATTATTTGCAAATATCTTTTTGCTTTCTGTCAGTTGTATTTTGTTTTTTTTGACTATTTGCTGTGCAAAAGCTTTTTATCTTGATGAAGTCCCAATAGTTCATTTTTGCCCTTGCTTCCCTTACCTTTGGTGATGTTCCTAGGAAGAATTTGCTGCAACTGAGGTCAAAGAGTTTGCTGTCTGTGTTCTCCTCAAGGATTTTGATGGAGTCCTGTCTCACATTGAGGTTTTTCATCCATTTTGAGTCTATTTTTGTGTGTGGTGTAAGGAAATGGTTCAGTTTCATTCTTCTGCATGTGGCTGGCCAATTTTCCCAACACCGTATGTTGAAGAGACTGTCTTTTTTCCATTGGGCATTCTTTCCTCCCTTGTTGAAGATTAGTTGACCGTAGACTTGAGGGTCCATTTCTTGGCTCTCTATTCTGTTTCATTGATCTATGTGCTGTTTTTGTGTCAGTACCATACTGTCTTGATGATTACAGCTTTGTAATAGAGCTTGAAGTCTGGAATTGTGATGTTGCCAGCTTTGGTTTTCTTTTTTAATATTCCTCTGGCTATTCGGGGTCTTTTTTGGTTCCATATAAATTTTAGGATTATTTGTTCCATTTCTTTGAAAAAAATTGATGGTATTTTGATAGGAATTGCGTTCAATGTGTAGATTGCTTTAGGTAGCATAGACATTTTCACAATATTTGTTCTTCCAATCCATGAGCATGGAATGTTTTTCCATTTCTTTTTTTTTTTTTAAAGATTTTATTTATTTATTTCACGGAGGGAGAGAGATCACAAGGAGGCAGAGAGGCAGGCAGAGAGAGAGGGGGAAGCAGGCTCCCCGCTGAGCAGAGAGCCCGATGCGGGCCTCGATCCCAGGACCCTGAGATTATGACCTGGGCCGAAAGCAGAGGCTTTAACCCACTGAGCCACCCAGGCGCCCGGAATGTTTTTCCATTTCTTTGTGTCTTCCTCAGTTTCTTTCATGAGTATTCTATAGTTTTCTGAGTATAGATTTTTGCCTCTTTGATTAGATTTATTCCTAGGTATCTTATGGTTTTGGGTGCAATTGTAAATGGGGATGATTCTTTAATTTTTCTTTCTTCTGTCTTGTTGTTGGTGTATAGAAATGCAACTGATTTTTGTGCATTGATTTTATATCCTGCCACTTTACTGAATTCCTGTAGGAGTTCTAGTAGTTTTGGGGTGGAGTCTTTTGGGCTTTCCACATAAAGTATCGTATCATATGCAAAGAGTGAGAGTTTGACTTCTTCTTTGTCAATTTGGATGCCTTTAATTTCTTTTTATTGTCTGTTACTGAGGCTAGGACTCCTAGTACTATGTTGAATAGCAGTGCTGATAGTAGATATACCTGTCATGCTCCTGACCTTAGGGGAAATGCTCTGTTTTTCCCTATTGAGAATGATATTCGCTGTGGGTTTTTCATAGAGGGCTTTTATGATATTGAGGTATGTACCCTCTATCCCTACACCATGAAGAGTTTTGATCAAGAAAGGATGCTGTACATTGTCAAATGCTTTTTCTACATATATTGAGAGTATCATATGGTTCTTGTTCTTTCCTTTATTAATGTATTGTATCACAATGATTTACAGATGTTGAAACAACCATGTAGCCCAGGAATAAATCCCACTTGGTCATGGTGAATAATCCTTTTAATGTACTATTGGATCCTATTGACTAGTATTCTGGTGAGAATTTTTGCATCCATGTTCATCAGGGATATTGGTCTGTAATTCTCCTTTTTAATGGGGTCTTCATCTGGTTTGGGGATCAAGGTAATGATGGCCTCATAAAATTAGTTGGGAAGTTATCCTTCCATTTCTATTTTTTGGAACAGTTTCAGGAGAATAGGTATTAATTCTTCTTTAAATATTTGGTAGAATTCCCTTGGGAAACCATCTGGCCCTGGGCTCTTGTGTTTTGGGAGATTTGTGATGACTGCTTCAATCTCCTTACTGGTTATGGGTCTGTTCATGTTTTCTATTTCTTCCTGGTTCAGTCCTAGTTCAGTTTTGGTAGTTTATATATCTCTAGGAATGCATCAATTTCTTCCAGATTGTCTAATTTGCTGGCATATAGTTGCTCATGATATGTTCTTATAAGTGTATCTCTTTGGTGTTGGTTGTGAACTCTCTTTCATTCATGATTTTATTAATTTCTCTTTTCTTTCTTTCTTTTTTAAAGATTTTATTTATTTATTTGACAGAGAGAGGGAGAGATTGCAAGTAGGCAGAGGCAGGCAGAGAGAGAGAGGAGGAAGCAGGCTCCCCACTGAGCAGAGAGTCTGATGCAGGCCTCGATCCCAGGACCCTGAGATCATGACCTGAGCCAAAGGCAGAGGCTTTAACCCACTGAGCCACCCAGGTACCCTTCTCTCTCTCTCTCTCTCTCTCTCTCTCTCTCTCTCTCTCTCTCTCTCTCTCTCTTTTTTGTCTGGCCAGGGGTTTATCAATCTTATTAATTCTTTCAAAGAACCATCTCCTGGTTTCATTGATCTGTTCTGCTGTTCTTTTGATTTCTATTTCATTGATTTCTGCTCTGATCTTTAATATTTCTCTTCTCCTGCTGGGTTTAGGCTTTATTTGTTGTTCTTTCTCCAGCACCTTTAGGTGTAGAGTTTGGTTGTGTACTTGAGACCTTTCTTGTTTCTTGAGAAAGGCTTGTATTGCTATATATTTTCCCCTTAGGACAGCCTTCACTGCATCCCGAAGATTTCTAAAAGTTGTGTTTTCATTTTCATTTGTTTCCATGAATTTTTTAAATTCTTTAATTTCCTGGTTGACCCATTCATTCTCTAGTAGGATGCTCTTTAGCCTCCATGTATTTACATTCTTTCCAACTTTCCTCTTGTGACTGAGTTCGAGTTTCAGAGCATTGTGGTCTGAAAATATGCAGGGAATGATCCCAGTCTTTTGGTACCAGTTGAGACCTGATTTGTGACCCAGGATATGATCTATTCTGGAGAATGTTCCATGTATACTAGAGAAGAATGTGTATTCTGTTGCTTTGGGATGGAATATTCTGAATATATCTGTGAAGTCCATCTGGTCCAGGGTGTCATTTAAAGCATTTATTTCTTTGTTGATCTTTTGCTTAGAAGATCTGTCCATTTCAGTGAGGGGGGTGTTAAAGTCTCCTACTATTACTGTATTAGTGTCAATGTGTTTCTTTGATTTTGTTATTAATTGGCTTATGTAATTGGCTGTTCCCATGGGCATAGATATTTAAAATTGTTAAATCTTCTTGTTGGATAGACTGCTTAAGTATGATATAGTGTCCTTCCTCATCTCTTATTATAGTCTTTGGTTTAAAATCTAATTTGTCTGATATAAGGATTGCCACCTCAGCTTTCTTTTGATATCCATTAGCATGATAAATGGTTTTCCACCCTCTCACTTGAAATCTGGAGGTGTCTTTGGGTCTAAAATGAGTGTCTTGCAGACAGCATTTGGATTGGTCTTGTTTTTTTATGTAATGTGATGCCTTGTGTCTTTTGATTGGGGCATTTAGCCCATTTACATTCAGGGTAACTATTGAAAGATATGAATTTAGTACCATTGTATTGCCTGCAGGGTGACTGTTACTGTATAGTGTCTTTGTTTCTTTCTGGTCTGTGTTACTTTCAAGCTCTCTGTCTTTGGTTAGAGGAACCCTTTCAATATTTCCCGTAAGGTTGGTTTGGTGTTTGCAAATTCTTTTAGTTTTTGTTTGTCCTGGAAGCTTTTTATCTCTCCTATTTTCAATGACAGCCTAACTGGATATCGTATTTTTGGCTGTATATTTTTCTCATTTAGTGCTCTGAATATATCATGCCAGTCCTTTCTGGTATGCCAGGTCTCTGTGGATAGGTCTGCTGCTAATCTAGTATTTCTACCATTGTATGTAACAGACCTCTTGTCCCGAGCTGCTTTCAGGATTTTCTCTTTGTCTCTGAGACTTGTAAGTTTTACTATTTTATGACAGGGTGTTGACCTATTTTTATTGATTTTTAGGGGGGTTCTCTGTGTCTCCTGGATTTTAATGCCTGTTTCCATCCCCAAATTAGGGAAGTTCTCTGCTATAATTTGCTCCAATATGCCTTCTGCCCCTCTCTTTCTTTCTTCTCCTTTTGGGATCCTAATTATTCTAATATTGTTTCATCTTATGGTATCACTTATCTCTGGAATTTTCCCCTTGTGGTCCATTTATTGTTTATCTCTTTTTCTCAGCTTCTTTATTCTCCATCCTTTGGTCTTCTATATCACTAATTCTCTCTTCTGTCTCATTCATCCTAGCACTTAGAGCCTCCATTTTTTATTGTACCTTATTAATAGCCTTTTTGATTTCGACTTGGTTAGATTTTAGTTCTTTTATTTCTCCAGAAAGGGATTCTCTAGTATCTTCTATGCTTTTTTCAAGACCAGCTAGTATCTTTATAATAGTCATTCTGAACTCTAGTTCCGACATCTTACTAATGTCCGTATTGATTAGGTTCCTGACAGTCAGTATTGCCTCTTGTTCTATTTTTTTGAGGTGAGTTTTTCTGTTTTGTCATTTTGTCCAGAGAACAGATGAATGAGAACAAAATGCTAAAAGAGCAGCCCAAAACAGAATTGCACTGCCTTTGACAGGGGCCAGGCTAAGTAATCTACTCTGGTTCACTCTCGGTAGCTTTTGTTCCCTGAACGCTTTCTGTACAGCTTTGGAGGACGAGAATGAAAATGACAGCCTCCCAATCCCCAGCCTGGGGGAGTCTGAGAACATGGGGGCTGCCCTCTTAAGTGAGCCCTCAGAGAAAAGCAGTCAGTCACTCATGTCTCTCCAGCCTTCAGCTGCCCTCTGATCTCACCTGACGTGACTGACCATTTCTATTTCTGGCACACAGCCCTGTTTGGTCTCCAAAACCAGCAGATTCCTGTAGCGCACACCCATGCCACTCCCCCCAAGGAGGAAGGAGAGTCTCCCCTGACCTGCCACTTGTGGGGTCCCTGCTCAAAGATTAGTGACCTGACTATGCCTCAGATCACAGTTTATGGCAACCGTGAGGTGAGAGTCCATTCCTTGGCTCTGTCTCTGCAGCAGGCTTCCCCGCTTTGATACCTGAGGAGAGCTCTGTGGCACTCAGGCACCCCTGGTCTTTCTGTGACCCCGTGGGCCCAGAGACTACACTGTCCCCACAAGGGCTCCATCCCCAACCCCCGCTAAGCCACTTAGAGCAACATCCCTCAGCAGAGCAGACTTCTTCATCCTCTTTTTCTAAAAGATTTTATTTATTTATTTATTTGGCAGAGAGAGAGAGAGAGAGAGAGAGATCACAAGCAGGCAGAAAGAGAGAGGAGGAAGCAGGTTCTCTGCAGAGCAGGGAGCCCAATGCAGGGCTCAATCCCAGGACACTGAGATCATGACCTGAGCTGAAGGCAGAGGCTTAACCCACTGAGCCACCCAGGCACCCCATTGGAGCAGATTGATAAAAGTTCTGATTTTGTCCTCCACTGCTCTATCCCTTGCTGGGAGCTGGCTGACGGAGGCCCCCACCCCCACCCTGTGGTCTATCTTCCCAAATACGGCCTCAGATTCACTTCTTCACATGTCCTACCTTGCAGAAAGTTGTCACTTTTCTGTTCATAGGGTTGCTGCTATTCTTTTCTTCGATCTCCTGTTGAGTTCATAGGTGTTCAGAGTGGTTTGATAGATATCGAGTGGGATTCCTGGAACCAGATGAAATTTAGATCTCCTACTCCTCTGCCATCTTGCTCCTCCCAGGGGTTTAACTGTTTTTATTTGTAACTCCATTTCTGAGTCACATGCCAAAGTTTGTTGTGTTAAAGCAAAGCCATTTGAAGTGTTAGTTATAATAAGCCATGTTAATTCATAGTAGGATTATTAATGTTAGACATAGCAAGATTATTAACATCAGGTTTTATATCAGCTATCCTCTTAGTCTAGGCATGAAGAAAGGTGAGGAGAAAATGAACTTGAGATACTTTTTTCATGTTGTTTTTTTGAAATGATTAAATCCTAAAAGTAAATATTTAAAAAAACCATCTTTAATAGTATTTTTTTCTGTTCCTAAAAATTTGATTCAGTGGAGCCACAAGGAGCTCTTTTATCTTAATATGGACAAGTTAAATTTTGAAATGTTGCCATGGAGATAGCATATGACTTACAGTGAGAAAAAAATACATGGTATTCTATATTTGTTAATGCCATTTTTTTTTTAAAATTAAGAGCTGGTTTTTACCTTACATGATGTTATAATTTCAATTTTGTCACAGAATAGTACTAAAGAATTTAAAGATAGAAAATTAAACAAAAAGTTTTATGATGTGCAACACTCTAAAATTGTGTTATCTAATAACAAAAAAAAAGATTGTTACCTTCTGAATAAGAGAAAAAAATAAAATACCTGAAGTATTGAACATACAACATTATTGTAAATGTCAATATTTATGGACTACTATGAAGACAGTGGACAAAAGCAAGTTTCAATAAAAAGTTTGAAACAGAATCATTTAAAAAATCTTAACAATTTTAATCATTGTAACTTTATGTGTTTCTTTTCTACATTTTACTTCATATGATAGTGAAGGCAACATGTTTATAAACAGGCATTCATAAGTATAGTTATATCTTACATATTCAAAATATTTATACAGTCTTCTACCATACTTCTGTAAGTATTCCTATTGTCTATCTACTGTTATCAATTGCAGGCTTGGAAGGCACTTTAGCAAACAGATTGACTGATTAAAAAAAAAGAGAGAGAGAGAGAAAACATTTCTGTTATTAAGACAGAACTCTGTTAGTAGATGCTGGTTAAGAATCCAAAGCATTTCCCCAACATTCTGTCCTATCATTTTTGTTGGCATAGTCTGTATTCTGCATGGCCTTTTGACCATGTTAATCTTTCATTCCAATGCGTTTTCTTAGTTCAGCTGCAGTTTTTTCCAGTTGGTGAATGTTCCATTGCCATTGTCTTTTATTTGACTGAAGTTTGTTCACCTGACAATGCAAACGCTTAAGAATTGCACCATATCTCTTATGTTGCACCTATTAAAAGAAGAGTACACATCAATGGGGCTTGAGAAGGATAAGTAGTAAATAGTCATAAAGGATATTTTGACTACTCTAAAGAAGAGAACACTTGATTAGGTATTACTCACTGTAAATAATAATAGTAATAAAAATCAACAGTAATAATAACTATTCAAAACTTTCTACTTGTTAGATATTATACTGAGAACTTTTTATATATAATTAAATTCTCATAACACCATGTGATGTGGATGGATATTATTATCTCCATCTTTGTACAAAAAACCCTGAAGATCAAAGAGTTTAAGTAACTCAACCAAAGTTTCATAGCTAGCAAGTAATGGTGTTTGAGATCTGAATTCAAGCAAAGTATCTATGATGGAATGCCTTCAAGTTATCAAAACAGTTACCAGTTTGGAGAAATGGTTTCATTCCCTATATCCAGTGGTTCGCTAAAACATTGAACCATCCATCTCAAAGATCCAAAAGATCATATAGTCATAACAATAAGTAGAGCAGTATATTTATGCTGAGCCAGACAAGGCAACACTGGAAGGTAATGAAGCACAGTGGAAAATGCAAGGTTTTTGGTGTCAGGCCACGAGAAAGTAGAAAGGAAAAAATTCCTGATATTAGTGTTAGCTATACCAAAAATACCTAATCTTCTTTTTAAAAACAGCTTTATTGAGCTATAATTGACATACTATACAAACCATCCTTTAAAGTGGATAATTCGATGGGTTTTAGTACATTCACAGAATTGTGCAACTGTTACCACAATTTTTAGAACATTTTCATTATATTGAAAAGAAAGATATTATCTGCTAGCAGTTGACTTCCCATTCCAATACCCCCACTCTTAGCACTAGACAATCACTAATCTTTCTCTTTATATGGATTTGCCTATTCTGGATATTTCTTATAAATGAAATCATACAGTAAATGATTTTCTGTGACTGTCTTCTTCAACTTAACATAATCTTTTTAAGGGTCTTCCATGTTGTGGCATGTATCAGTACTTCATTCCTTTTTATTGCCAAATAATATTCCATTGTAGAATAATATCAAATTTTATTTACCCAATTCATCAGTTGATGGACATTTGTTTCCAATTTTTGGCTATTATGAACAATGCTGTTATGAACATTCATGTGCAAGTTTTGGTGTGAATTTATGTTTTCACTTCTCTTGGGTCTATACCTAGGAGTAGAACTGAGGGATCATTTGGTAATTCCATATTAAACCACTTGAGGAATTGCCAAAGTGTTTTCCATAGTGACTGCACCATTTTTACATTCCCATGGTTCCTGTGTGAGGATTCAAATTTCTCCACATCCTGAATCTCCTCTCTGCTTTTCCCCCAGCAAAGGTTATTCCCTCTGTGTTTCTAAGCTCCTCCCTCAGAACAGCTTCTTTATCTTTATTATGCCATGTGTTCTTTCGATAATATGGTGAATACTATGGACTCCTTAGAATAATGTTTTTAATGCATAAAATAAAACATGCATGATTACAAAGGAAATCAATTATATTGAAACACAACTCTGTAGCAGTAGCAGGGGAATGGGGACCAAGACACTCTAAGTATTCCAAAGTACTGCTATAAAAATGAAGTGAAAACTTATCAAATAAAAATTCACATAAATTCATATAAACTTTATGTCTTTTTAAGTGTCCAATTTTTGTTAATTCTGTAAATTTGGATAACTCATTGAAATTGGTGAACTAGGTCTGCTGATATGTTGCCAAAATAAAAAAATTACTTTAAAAGGATTAGAAATAAATTAGAATAAACTGAAACATCATATTAGGTATGAAACTAATTCAAAGGAAGATTTATTAAACTTGAATATATTTCTATACTAAAAATATATATCCACTATACATAATATATTTATATATAGTATATATTCCTTGGTGTATCTAATACAATATATTCATAGGTAGAGTATAGTCACTAAATATGCCCATACTCCTGTTTATAGAATGTATTCAAGAAATAATATAACTAAAACAAATTTTTGGTTAATCAAGAACTTTGGTCATTTGCATAGTACATTGGTTCTAAAGTTATTCTTCAATAGTTAAGCTATGAAACTAATACACAATGGATCAGAGTAGAGATATGCAAAGTCCCTTAGGGGGACTCCAGATCATCAGTCATAGCTAGATGTCACAGAAAATATTAATACGTCTAAAGAAAGAATATATCTTTAGAAGAGGTTTTGTGAAGAATGTAATACCTACATCAGAAGGTGAAGGAGCCATGTGCTGGTAGGGACTATTTATCTGAGAAATATAACTCTGTTATGGAGATTGGCTCCTTGAGCACCCAGAGCCAGAGGCCAAGAACAGTCAAACTCAGATGACTGATTTGATTTCCATGCTCACTAACTAAACTTGTGATAACTTGGCTTCCAATGTAGGTAGTTTCCTTATAGGAAGAAGATGCACTAATGACTGACATAAGTTATCTGGTTTCCTTAAGAGTTTTATTACTGTAAATTAATATACTGGTATTTGAACTTTATAGATTTTATTTATTTATTTTACAGAGAGAGAGAAAGATCACAAGTAGGCAGAGAGGCAGGCAGAGAGAGGAGGGGAAGCAGGCTCCCCGCTGAGCAGGGAGCCTGATGCGGACATCGATCCCAGGACCCTGAGATCATGACCTGAGCCAAAAGCAGAGGCTTTAACCCACTGAGCCACTCAGGAGCCCGTATTTGAACTTTATACATCAGTTTCTTGTGAACTCTACTAGCATCTCTCCATGTCTACCAAACTCTGAGACACTAATAAGATTAAGTCTCTAATTTCCCAAGTGTAAAAGACAGTTTTGACGAAGAAGTGACATTATTTTTTTTCACATGACAATATTTCATTTCTTACTTTGTTTTATTTTAATTCCAGTTAACATATAGTGTTATATTAGTTTCACATGTATAATACAGTGGTTCAACAATTCCATACATCACCCAGTGGTCATCACCACAGGTGCACTCCTTAAGCTCCATCACCTCTTTCCCCCATCCCACCACCCACCTCCCCTCTGGTAGCTAAGTAGAATTTAAATAAAAACTTGAAACTAAACAAACAAACAAAAAAACCCCAAACACAACAACCAAATAAAACATCACACACACACACAGACACCACCACCACCACCAACAACAAATGAGCAAAAGAAAAAAAAAAAAAGAAAGAAAGAGGGAGAGACAAGAAATGACTTTATAAAGGCAAAGGTCCCCTTTTGAGAGTCTTCTTGAAAGACAGGCATTTGTTCAGCCTCCACTGGTAACATTCAGAGTTTGATATGTGTCTTAATATTCAAACTTGAATATTCGTAGGCACTAATGATGTAAATGGCTCTGTATAGAACATAACTTTTTGCCTCTAGGAAGTGGATGGATTAGTTACTGTTGCTGGTGAGGCAGAAATAAGAGCAATAGTGAAGGAGGGGTGGGGTTCACAAAACACAGTGGCAAAAAAAAAAAAAAAAAAAAAAAAAAAGNAAATCTGACCTCATTAACTGCTTTTTTCTTTGTTCCCTCCACCCTAGTCACACTGTTCTTCTATTCTCTGAGCCAAGGTATATTCTCATCCTAAGACCTTTACACTTGCTTTTTCTTTTTCCTGGAAAGCTCTTCCTCAGATCTGCATGCCTTGCTTGTTCCCTTTTAGGATTTTGCTGAAAGAGACCTTCTCAGTAAAGCTTTTGATGGCTGCAAGATCTAATATTTCACTCTCTCTCCCTGCAATACATGTATTACGTATTCCTTTCTCTCTTGCTCCATTATTTTTTGTTCTGAACACTATCCTTAGCTAACATGCTGTATGTCTTATTACATACCTTGTTTATATCTGTCTCTTCAACTAGAATGCAAGTTCATGAAGACATATATTAGAAAGTGTTGAATGTAGCACATGCATAGGAAAGTGAAGGAATCATGTGCTATTTTATTCACCACTCCATTGTCAGAGCCTAAATGAGTAATTAGCACATAGTATGAGCTCAATAAATATGTTGTATAAATTACTGAAGAAATATGTGAATAAAATGAGACAGCTTTTGGAAATCAAATGATGGCTACCCTACTTTGAGAAGAATGTTATATAAAATATATTGCTGAATTCTGTATTGTTCAGAATGTAACGGAGACTCAAAAAATGTCATTGTTTTACCATGGAAAAAATGCTGCACTTAAAAGACTTGGAGCTCACTGGTTGCCATTTGAACATGTCATATAACTTCTTTTTTAGTTGTTTAATCTAAAAAGTATGGTTAAATATATTTATGAAAGTATAAATATACAGATTTTTAAGGCTATGATTAAATGACTTTTGACAAATGTATACACCCACGTTCGGTGTGTCAGTATTTCATTCTTTTTTTTTTAAAGATTTCATTTATTTATTTTACAGAGGGAGAGAGATCACAAGGAGGCAGAGAGGCAGGCAGAGAGAGAGAGGGGGAAGCAGGCTCCCTGCTGAGCAGAGAGCCCGATGCGGGCCTCGATCCCAGGACGCTGAGATCATGACCTGAGCCGAAAGCAGAGGCTTTAACCCACTGAGCCACCCAGGCGCCCTGTCTTCATTTTCTTGAAAGTGTCTTTTGAAGAATGAAGTTTCAAAGTTTAAGGTCCAATGAATCAATTTTTTCCATTATGGTTAATGCATTTTGTGTTCTAAGAAATCTTTGCTTAACCCAAATCTTAATAAAGATATTCTCCTATGGTTTCTTCTAGAACATATCAGACAAATATCTAGTTGTTCCAGCACCATTTATGATAAGGGTTTCCTTTCTTCACAGAATTATCTTGACATCTTTGTCAAATTGACAAAGTGATTTTTGAAATGTGTTCTGTTCCATTGGTCCATTTATTTATTATTTCACCAATACTACAGTTTCTTAATAATTGTAGCTTCATAATGAATCTTAATATCAGTTATGGCAGTATTACAACTTTATTCTTTTTCAGATTTGTTTTGGCTAACTAGGTCCTTTGTATTTGCATATAAATTTTAGAATAGCTTGTCAATTTCTACAAAAAATGTCTACTGGGACTTTTTATGGAATGGTGTTGAATCTATTGATCATATTTTGGGAAAGTTGACATTAAAATACTGAGTTTTATAGATCATGAACATAGTATATCATTCCATTTATTTAATATTCTTTAATTTCTCATTAATATTTTTATTATAAGAAGTTTTATAGATTTCTTCTTGAAATTTCTTAGCAAATATTTTGTGTTCTTTTGTGTCAATGAAGAGTTCTGTTTTATTCATTTCACTTTTCAGTTGTTTGTTGCTACTTCTTGGAATCTTTATAGTAATACAATTGATTTTTTATCTTAACCTTTTATCCTGTGACCTTACTAAATTTACTTGTTTATTAGTTTTTTTGTAGATTCTTTAGGATTTTCTGCATAAGCAATCATGCTGACTGTAAATATAATCTTACTTCTTTACAATCTTTATGCCTTATTTTCTCTTGTCTTGTAGCACTGATTAGTACCTCTAATATAATGCTGCCTAGAGGAAGTAGGATAATACATCCTTGTCTTGTTTCCAATCTTTGGGGGAAAACCATTCAATATTTTAGTAAATATGATGTTGTTAGCTGTAAGTTGTTTTATAGATGCCCTTAGATTGAGAAAATTTCCTACTATTCTTAATTTGCTGAGAATTGTTATTATGAATGGTGTTGAATTTTGTCTAATGCTGTTTCTGCAACTATTATTTCTTTTTAACTCCTTTGATTTTGTTAATGTACTGAATTACACTGTTTACTTTTTGAAAGGTGAAAATCAAAACTCTCTCTCTACATACATACATATATATATGAATTCAATATGTATGTGTGTGTGTATATATATATATGTATATATATATGAATTCAATTTGAAAAGATTTCATTAGCAATTTTTGCATCTATACTCATAAGGGACATTGGTCTCTAATTTCTTTTCTGGTAATGTCACTGTTTTTTTGTTTGTTTGTTTGTTTTTTATATCAGGGTTATGCTGGCCTCCTCAAATGAGTTGGAAAGAGTTCCCTCCTCCATTTTCCAAAAGAGTTTTTGTAAGCTGGGTGTTACTTCTTCTTTAGATATTTGATAGAATTCACCAGTGATGACATGTCAGTCTGAATTTTTTTTTAAAGATTTTATTTATTTGTTTATTTGACACAGAGAGAAAGAGATTACAAGTAGGCAGAGAGGCAGGCAGAAAGAGGAGGAAGCAGGCTCCCTGCTGAGCAGGGAGTCCGATGTGGGGATCAATCCCAGGACCCTGAGATCATGACCTGAGCCAAAGGCAGAGGCTTTAACCCACTGAGCCACCCAGGTGTCCCTGAAATTTTTCTTATGGGAAGGGTTTTACTGATAAATTCAATTTCATTGGTTCCTACTTCACACCATTTATAAAGCTTAACTTGAAATGGATCATGAGCCTAATCATATAAGTGATTTCTTCTTGTTTTAGTTATATGTGTGTTTTTCTAAAAATTTGTCCATTTCCTCTAACTTGTCAAATTTATTGACATAAAATTATTCATAATAGGACTTTATCACCTTTGTAAGTCTACAGGACCTGAAGTAGTGTCCTTATTGTTTTCTCTCTTTTCTTGATCCATATGGTTATGGTTTTTCAATCATATTAGTCTTTTCAGTTTTTGGTTTTGTTGATTTTCTCCCGTTTTATTTTTTTTCTGTTTTCTAATGATTTCTGCTATTTATTATTTTATTTCTTCCATTTGACTTTGGATGAATTTATTCTTATATTTCTAGTCACTTATGGTAGAAGCCTAGATAATTACTTTTAAAGCTTTTTTCTTTTCTAACATAGGCATTTAAATATATAAATTTTCCTCTAAACACTGCTTTAGTTACAACTCTCAATTTTTCAAATATGTTTTCATTATCAACAACTTCAAATATTTTCCTTTAAAAATATTTTATTTATTTATTTAGGAGAAAGAGAGCACGAGCCAGGGGTGGGGGGCAGTGGCAGAGGGAGAGTGAGAAGCAGACTCCCCACTGAGCAGGGAGACTGAGGCAGGGCTCTGAGGCGGGGCAATATCCTATGACCCCTGGAATCATGACCTGAGCTGAAGGCAGATACTTAACCAACTGAGCCACCCAGGCACCCCTAATTTCAGATATTTTCCAATTCTTGTGATTTTTTCTTCAACTCATGGGTTATTTAGAATTATAATGCCCAATTTTGAAATATTTATGTATTTTGTAACTATCTTATGGTTATTGATTTCTAATTGAATTCTGCTGTGAACAACAGTATCAAATTCCTTGAAATTTATCATCTAGTATATTATTTATCTTGGTGAATTTTCCATTGGCACTTGAAAATAACATACAACCAATAGTTGTCAGTTAGAGTATTTTAGAAATGTTAATTAGGTTAAATTAGTAGGTAAGTTGTTCAAATTTTCTATATGCTTACTGACTTTCTCTACTGTTCTAACAATAATTCAAAAAAGTTTTAAAATCTCCAATATGTTTGTAGATTTGTCTCTTTTTCTTTTTAGTTCTGTCAGTTTTTCTTATGTATTTTGAAACTCTGATTAGGTGAATGCACATTTAGTATTATTTTCCCTTTTTCATTAATTGACTCTTTAACTTAGTAGTCCATACTCTGAAATCTACTTAAACCACAACCAGCTTTATTTTTTTAAAGTTTTTATTTTGTTAGTTAACATACAGTGTTATATTAGTTTCAGGTGTACAATATAGTGATTCAACACTTCCATATATCATCCTATGCTCATCATGACAAATGCACTCCTTAATCCCCCTTACCTATTTCACTCTTACCCCCACCTACTTCCCCTCTGATAACCATCAGTTTGTTGTCTGTAATTAAGAGTCCGTATCTTGATTTCTCTTTCCTCTCTCTCTCACTTCTTTCCCTTTGCTTGTTTTGTTCCTTAAATCCACATGAGTGAAAACATATGGTATTTGTCTTTCTCTGACTGACTTATTTTGCTTAGAATACTCTCTAGCTCCATCTGTGTTGTTGCAAATAGCAAGATTTCATTTTTTTACAGCTGAATAATATTCCATTATATATATACACACACATATAAATATGTAAAATATATTACACACACATATATATGTATATATGATATATATTTATATGTTATATATATATATATCACCTCTTTATTCATCAATTGATGGACACTTGGTGGCACTGCTTCCATATGGCTATTGTAAATAATGCTGCTAGTGTTCTTGTATTCTTTGAGTAAACACCCAGTAGTGTGATAGCTGGATCATGGGGTAGCTCTATTTCTAATCTTTTGAGGAAACTTCATACTGTTTTCCACTGAGGTTGCACCAGTTTGTATTCCCAACAACAGTTCACAAGGGTTCCTTTTTCTCCACATCTTCATTAACACCTGTTGTTTCTTGTGTTGTTGATTTTAGCCATTCTGACAGGTGTGAGGTGATATCCGATCATAGTTTTGATTTGCATTTCTCTGATGATAAGGGATGATGAGCATCTCTTCATGTGTCTGTTGGCCATCTGTATGTCTTTCTTTGGAGAAATGTCTGTTCACATCTTTTGCCCCCTTTTTAATTGAATTATTTGGTTTTTGGATGTTGAGTTTTATAAGTTCTTTATATATTTTGGGTACTAACCCTTTATTGGGTGTGTCATTTGCAAATATCTTCTCCCAATCTATAGGTTGCCTTTTAGTTTTGTTGATTGTTTCCTTTGCTGTGCAGAAGCATTTTATTTTGATGTAATATCAATAGTTCATTTTTAGTTTTGTTTCTCTTGCCTCAGGAGACTGGAAAAATGTTGCTACGGCCAATGTCGAAGTAATTACTGCCTGTGTTCTCTTTTTGTATTTTTGTGGTTTCAGGTCTCATATTGGGATTCTTAATCCATTTTGAACTTATTTTTGTGTATGGTGTAAGAAAGTGGTCCAGTTTCATTCTTTTGCATGCAGCTGTCCAGTTTTCCCAGTATCATTTGTTGAAAAGACTGTGTTTTTCCCATTGCATAATCTTGTCTCCTCTTCGGTGATTAATTGACCTTATAATTGTGGGTTTATTTCTGGGTTTTCTAATCTGTTCTTCTGATTTATGTGTCTATTTTTGTGTCAGTACCATACTGTTTTGTTTACTACAGCTTTGTAATATAACTTGAAGTTGAATTGTGATACCTCCACTTTTGTTTTTTGCTTTCAAGATTGCTTTGGCCATTCAAGGTCTTTTGTGGTATCACAGAAATTTTAGGATTGTTTGCTCTAGTTCTGCGAAAAATGTTCTTGGTATTTTGATAGAGATTGCATTAAATCTGTAGATTGCGGGCGCCTGGGTGGCTCAGTGGGTTAAAGCCTCTGCTTTCGGCTCAGGTCATGATCTCAGCGCCCTGGGATCGAGGCCCGCATTGGGCTCTCTGCTCAGCAGGGAGCCTGCTTCCTCCTCTCCGTCTCTCTGCCTGCCTCTCTGCCTACTTGTAATCTCTCTCTCTGTGTCAAATAAATAAAATAAAATAAATAAATCTGTAGATTGCTTTGGGTAGTATAGACATTATAGCAATATTTGTTCTTCCAATCCATGAGCATGGAATGTCTTTCCATTTTTTTGTGTCATCTTACTTTCTGTCATCAGTGTTTTATAGTTTTCAGGGTACAGGTCTTTCACGTCTTTGATTAAGTTTATTCCTAGATATTTTATTATTTTTGGTGCAATTATAAATAGGATTGTTTTCTTAATTTCTCTTTCTGCAGCTTCATTATTAGTGTATAGAAATGCAACAGATTTTTGTATATTGATTTTTTTATCCTGTGATCTTACTGAATTCAGTTTACCAGTTCTAGCAGTTTTTGGGTGGAGTCTTTAGGGTTTTCTATGTATATAGTGTATACAGTGTCAAGTCATCTGCAAATAGTGAAAGGTTTACTTCTTCCTTATCCGTTTGAATGCCTTTCATTCTTTCCTCTGTCTGATTGCTGTGGCTAGGCATTCCAGTACATGTTGAATGAAAGTGGTGAGAATAGACAACCTTGTCTTGTTCTTGAACTTAGGGGAAAAGTTTATTTTTCACCATTGAATATGATGTTAATTGTGGGTTTTCCATATATGGTCTTTATTATGTTGAGGTATATTCCCTCTAAAACTACTTTGTTGAGGGGATTTATTATGAATGGATGTTGTACTTTGTTGAATGCTTTTTCTGCATCTATTGAAATGCTCATATGGTTTTTATCCTTTCTCTTATTGATGTGATGCATCATGTTGATTGATTTTTGAATATTGAACCATCCTTGCATCCTGGAAATAAATCCCACTTGATCATGGTGAATGATTTTTTTAATGTCTTTTTGGATTCAGTTCGGTAATATCTTGCTGAGGATTTTTGCATCTATGTTCATCAGAGATATTAACCTGTAGTTCTCCTTTTTTCCCCTATGTTTTTATCTGCCTTTGGTATCAGGGTAATTCTGGCCTCATAGAATGAATTTAGGAAGTTTCCCTTCCTCTTCTATTTTTGTGAAAGTTTGAGATGAGCAGATATTAACTTTTCTTTAAATGTTTGGTAGAATTCACCGGTGAAGTCATCTGGTCCTGGACTTTTGTTCATTGGGAGTTTTTTGATTACCGATTTAATTTCATTGCTGGTAATCAGTCTGTTCATATTTCCTTTCACCTTTAAGAACTTTAGTTTTTCCTTGTAGTACGAGTCACTGGAAGCAAAGCTCATCAGCTCTGATTTAACTGAATTAAATGTTTCACTCATTTAAAAAATATTTTCATTAGATAATTGAGTTCATATGGAATTCTTGCTTTACATTTTTTTCTTCTATCAGCAGTTTAATGATGCCTTCCATTTGTATTGGCCTCTATGTCTATAATTTTAAAAACTCAATAATCAATTATAGCAAGGTTGCAAGATAGGAAATGTTACAAAAGTCAATCATTTTCCTATATGCTGGTGATGAACAAGTAGAATTTGAAATGAAAAACACCATACCATTTACATTAGCATCCTCCCAAATGAAATTCTTAGGTATAAATCTAACAAAATATGTATAAGATTTATATAAGTTAAACTATAAAACTGATCAGGTCATGATCCTGGAGTGTCAGGATGGAGTTCCGCATCCAGCTCCCCAGCTCAGCAGGGAGTCTGCTTCTCCCTCTGATTCTCCCTCTGACTCTCCCTCCTTTTGTGCATTCTCTCTCATGCTCTCTCTCAAATAAATAAATAAAATCTTAAGAAATGATGATAGGTGACAAATAGCATATGAAAAGATGTACCACATATGTTATCAGGAAAATGAAAATTTAAAAAAATTAATAAGATATCACTAAATACCTATTAAAATGGCCCAAATCTGAAAGCCTACACAAAATGCCAGTAGGGATATGGAGCAACAGGAGCTTTCACTCATTGCTGGTGAAAATGCAAAATGGTACAGCCACTTTGGAAGACAGTTTGGTGATTTCTAAGAAAACTAAACACACCCTTGACATACAACCCAAGAATTTCACTCCTTAGTATTTAGCCAAAGGAGTTGCAAATATGCATCCATATAAAAACCTGCACATACATGTTTACAGAAGCTTTATCCATTATTGTCAAAACTTGGAAGCAACCAAGATATCCTTTGGTAGGTGAATGGATAAACTGGGGTATTTCCAGACAAGGGAATATTATTTAGTGCGCGCATGCGCGCGCGCGCGCGCACACACACACACACACACACACACACACACACACACACTATCAAGGCATGAAAAGACATGGAGAAACCTTAATTGTACTTTACTAAGTTAAAGAAAGCCAATCTAAAAAGTACAAAATGTACGATTCCAACTCTATGACATTTTGTAAGAAGCAGAATTATGGAGACA
The DNA here is from genome assembly GCA_002007465.1 of Ailurus styani. NCBI lineage: Eukaryota > Metazoa > Chordata > Mammalia > Carnivora > Ailuridae > Ailurus > Ailurus styani. The sequence goes on from LNAC01001548.1 coordinate 114,969, forward strand.
ATAAAAAGCTCAGTGATTGACAGGGAATAGTAGGGAGGTAGGGATGCAAGGCAGAGCATTGAGGATTTTTTTGGGCAGTGAAACTCTTCTGTCTGATACTGTGTTATGGGTACGTGTCATTACATTTGTCAAAAATCATAAAAAGTACAGAGAATGAACCCTAATGTAAACTATAGGCTCTGGGTGATAAGGATGCTTCAATGTAGGTCCACAGTTATAATAAAGTTATCATTCTAGTTGGGGATATTGATAATGTAAGAGGCTGTGGGCAGGAGCAAGAGGTAAGGGAACTGTCTATACTTTCTGCTCAATTTTGCTATGAAGCTAAAACTGGTCCAAAAAATAAAGTCTACTTAAAAAATCAATTATCATTCTCATCATTGTTATTATGTATTTAGAGCGACTTTTATTTTCTGGCTGCTTTTAAAGCTTTTTCTTTATATTTGGTTTTCAGTAGCTTGACTATGATTTCCTTTTATACTCACGGTTTCCTAAGTTTCTTGAATCTGTGTTTTTTTTTTTAGTCAAGTTTGGAACATTTATAGCCAATATTTCTTCAAACATTTTTCTGTTTCCTTTTCTCTTTCTCCTCTCCTTCTGGGACTCTAATTACCAATATGTCACATTGTTTAACTTGGTTTCACAGGTTATTTAGGCTCTATGCATTTCTTCAAAATTTTTTTCTCTATGTTTGCTTTGATGATTTCTACTGAACTGTCTTCAAGTTCAAGAAAGATCATACCTTCTGTTGTGTCTAACCTGTTGTTAATTTCACCTAATAAATTTCTTTCAACTTTTTTTTTCAGTTCTAAGATTTCCATTTGGTTCTTTTAAATGATTAAAATTCTCCCTCTTTACCCATTTATCCATTTTTTTCCCTGTAGAATATTTAATATATGTATCGTAATTTTCAGTCCTTTTCTAACAACATCTGAGTCAACTGTGATTCTGTTTTTATTGGTTATTCTCTTAGTTTTGGGTAATAAACTTCTATTTTTTTTTTTTTAAGATTTTATTTATTTATTTCACAGAGGGAGAGAGATCACAGGAGGCAGAGAGGCAGGCAGAGAGAGAGAGAGGGGGAAGCAGGCTCCCCGCTGAGCAGGGAGCCCGATGCGGGCCTCGATCCCAGGACCCTGAGATCATGACCTGAGCCGAAGGCAGAGGCTTTAACCCACTGAGCCACCCAGGCGCCCAATAAACTTCTATTTATTCACATGTCTAAGAATGTTTCATTATTAATTGAATGTTGTATATATTGTAAATTCTGGATTCCATTATTTTCCTCTGAAGTATTGAATTTTGTTCAAATAATCAGGTAAGTTACTGGTAGATCATGTTGATCCTGTGAGACCTTATTTTATATTTTTGTTAGAGTGTCTATTTCAGTTTTGTCCTTAAGTCTAGGCCTTGCCCTTGGTCTGGCTTTGTCTTAGTTCTTTGTTCTGAGTGTGACCTTTATTCCTAAGGTGTGGCAGTAGTGAGAAGTTGGCAGATGCTGTAATAGGCAGACGCTGAAATTCCAGCATTCTAGTTCCTTGGAATTTTATCCCCCATGCATGTTCAGCTCAGGTTAAAGCCATGAATTTGAAGGGAGCAAATATGGAATATCGAGGCTCCCAATAAGGCCAAATTTAATATTTACTCAATCAGCCTCATGAGGAGGAGGGTAAGGATCCATAAAGCAGTATGAAGTGATTTCAAATTAAGATAGCAGTAGTAGTAGTAGTAGTAGTAGTAGTAGTAGTAGTAGTGATAATTATTAGAAGAACATATTAAAAATTAGAAAAATCATGGACCTTACCTTATGATCCAATGATTCTGTTTCTTGGTGCAAAGGGTGTGTGTACTTCGATGTTCATTACATTATTTTTTTTTAAGATTTTATTTATTTATGAGAGAGAGAGAGGTGGGAGGACTAAAGGGAAGAGGGACAAATAGATTCCATGATGAGCACTGAGCCCCATGTGGGTCTTGATCCCAGGACCCTGCGATTATGACTTGAGCCAAAACCAAGAGTTGGATGCTTAACCAACTGAGCCCCTCAGGAGCCCCCCTTACATTACTTTTAATAGTGAAATTCTGGAAACCACTGAATGTCTATCAGTTGTAGCATTGTTAAATAAATTAAGGTATAGCCATACTCTAGCACATTTTATAGCAGTTAGAAGGATTAAAGTAGGCCCATATGTACTAACATGAACAAAGTATCTGTGAGACAGGTTATTAAGTAAAGCAGTTGCAAAATTGAATGTATGGTACATTTATGTAATCTTCCCCTACATATAAAGTGATTTCACATATATATGCACACAAATGCATGCACATTTATTTAAATGCACACACATACAGACATATATATAAAACTTGAAGGACATACACTAAATAGTTGTTGCCATTAATGAGAGGTGAACATGGTAAGAGAGAGCAATGCAATGGGAAGTGGTCATCAAAGGAACTATAGCCTTCTTTCTAATACTTTAATCTTTAATAAGGAGAATTATTAGGAGAATTATTAATAAGGAGTATTCTCCCATTGAAATAGAACCATTTTTTTTAAATATTGAGAGAAGTGGAGTCCAAAAGACTTGAATTCATATCCCACTCTGTCACTTAAAACTAGCTAAATAATCTCATACAAGTTATTTATATTTTCTGAGATTCTGGAAAATAGGCTATGAGAATGTAAATGGAATAGCTTATGAAAACTACTTGAAAAATACCAGGCACTCAATAAATAATAGATTTAATACTTCTGAACATTTCTTCTTGTACTTTTTATAAAATAAAATAATAAAGGTAATAAAATTTTTACCATGTAATCTAGCTATCTGAAGGATTCTTATCCTGTCTTTAGCTCACCTTTTAACCTTTGATTCTCTGGGTTTTTCTCATTCGACTAGATTTTTAGTTGCAGAATCATTTCTGTAGGTGACCTCAATAAATGAATGCATTAGTTAATTGCATAAGCTGCATGTTATATTGTACCAAGTTAAATATGTTTTGCTCCTGATCCCTAGTAGCTCTGAAAACCCTCTAAATTTTCCCTAACCTTTTAAATTTGGAGCTCAGATCCTACAAAATTTAGGCAAGATTAACCCTAGTGAATCTCAAAATTTACATAATATCTGTTGCCACAAAATATTGCTTGTAGCACTCATTGTTTGCTGAAAATTTCTTAACCGCCTACTCTCCCTTCCCTGAAAATTCTTGGCTTTGTCAAATAACATTTTAATCACCGAATGTTGCTTTAAAGCTTTGTGTTTGTATGGTTTGTATTTTGTTTCCCCAGTTTTTTAACCAATTCCTTCTTCCAAAATATATATAAAGTCAGACAATAGGCTGGAGAAAAAGGCTTTTTGGGATAAACATTTAGAAATAATTGTTTTATTCAGATATGGCCTAAAAGTACAAAAAACATTTATTTGACAAAAAACTATGAAATTCAAAACCTATTTTCATATTTCTGAACCAAAAAAATGTAAAAAGCAATATAAACATCAAAACTAAAACATGCAAAGTACAAAATGTTTGAAAGGATTTAAGATTAGAACAAAAGAATGCTGTAATTCAAGCAAAAGATGACCATGAACTGTACTAAGGCATGGCTAAAGACATGCGGAAGAGGGGAGAAAAGAACAGATTCAAAGAAGAAATAAGTAATAACAATATTCTGGTATTTGAATATATCTTCTTTAAAAAACTGGCTCTTTTGAGAAAGAAGTTAGTCTTAACAATGAGCAATTCTCATCAAGCATTAAGAGAAATTGTTAAACAGAAATACAATATTCTCAAGACAATGGGGTGGCTATATTTGTCTTTCAGTTTTATAATTTAGTTTGGATAATTTCTAATTTTTTTGATTTTCATTTATAGAACTCTAGACTACTTTTAAATGTATTAGAGGTGACAAAACTAAAATTAAAAAGCACCCAAAGAATCTTAACAAATGTACATCTATTATGAAAGCTTAAAAACAGTTTATTAAAATTCAAGGCAAAAAGTTTAATAATGAAAACATTAAAAAATTAAGTCTTGAGCTCAGTGACATTCCATCTAAGTCTAATATTAGTGACCACTTACATTGCTCTTTACTATTAAAAATACCCATTTACACTTCTGCTTCTGTCAAGATGAAATGGGTATACTTTAAATATCTATTTCTCCTGCTAAGTACAACTAAATTAACGTCATAGACATTACAAACATAAGAAGCTTCTAAAAGGTGGAGAGAAGAAGGCAAACTGACTAGGGATCTCAGGACCCAAAGGAAGATGGACATTCCATCTAAGTCTAATATTAGTGACCACTTACATTGCTCTTTACTATTAAAAATACCCATTTACACTTCTGCTTCTGTCAAGATGAAATGGGTATACTTTAAATATCTATTTCTCCTGCTAAGTACAACTAAATTAATGTCATAGACATTACAAACATAAGAAGCTTCTAAAAGGTGGAGAGAAGAAGGCAAACTGACTAGGGATCTCAGGACCCAAAGAAAGATGGACATTCCATCTAAGTCTAATATTAGTGACCACTTACATTGCTCTTTACTATTAAAAATACCCATTTACACTTCTGCTTCTGTCAAGATGAAATGGGTATACTTTAAATATCTATTTCTCCTGCTAAGTACAACTAAATTAATGTCATAGACATTACAAACATAAGAAGCTTCTAAAAGGTGGAGAGAAGAAGGCAAACTGACTAGGGATCTCAGGACCCAAAGAAAGATGGACATTCCATCTAAGTCTAATATTAGTGACCACTTACATTGCTCTTTACTATTAAAAATACCCATTTACACTTCTGCTTCTGTCAAGATGAAATGGGTATACTTTAAATATCTATTTCTCCTGCTAAGTACAACTAAATTAATGTCATAGACATTACAAACATAAGAAGCTTCTAAAAGGTGGAGAGAAGAAGGCAAACTGACTAGGGATCTCAGGACCCAAAGAAAGATGTGGTGGTGAGTTTCCTGGCTTTTTATTTTGCCTCAAATATCCCAAAGTGGATACAAGAGAGGACAGCAACTTGGAAATGCCAATAGGTGTAGGAAAATAAAAAATAAATAAGACTCTAAGAAATGACTGCTCTCTAGCCATAGAACCAGGAACAGGGCCACCTAGCAAGACAGAAACATTTTAGGTAGAAACTACTAAGTCAAACATTGCAAAAAAAAAACTGGACATCCCCCACCTACCACACCAGTAAAGATTGAGTGGTAAGCCTATACTTCCACCATTGCTAGGCTATAACATGGTGCCTCAATATCCCTGCTGGGGTGGTGTCAGAGGATGCTAATTGGGAAGCCAGGGCTTTTCATCTACACTAGAAAGCAACAAATCACACCCTTTGGTATGAAGCCCATTTGCGGATCCTGGACTTCTACTCCTATCTGACGGTAACAAGTCACCCTGCTCTTCTTACTGGGTTATGTCAGAGAAGACCTACTACAGAGTTAGGACCTTCGCCACCACTCAGTAGTAACAAGGCCATGTTTACATGTTGTCAATAAAGGCCACATTAGGAGCACAACTGAAGTGTTCCTGCCCCTCCCAGCCAGAAGGTTATCAGTAGAGGCCTAGTGGGTAGCCAGAACTCCCACTTATGGCCACCAGTATCAAGAAGCCCTTCCATCTTCCATGGTGTCAATGGAGACAGAGTGAAGAATATGAACTTCCTTCACCACCTAGAACTAACAATGAACCAGAGGCTTAAAACATAATAACCAATGTGTCCATATTTCAATAGTAAATCACTCATCAAACTGAATAAGAAATAATCAACCTATACCAACACAAAGAAAACATAGAAGTTATAATTATCTGACAAGCATTTTAAAGCAGTTATCATAAAAATTCTTTAATGAGCATGCCTGAAACAAAAATACAGAAAGTCTCAGCAAAGGAATAAAATATATAAAGAACCAGATACACTGGAAAAGATACACTACCAAAATGAATAAAGGGAATTGAGGAAAGAATCAGTGAAAGGAAGACAGAACACTGGAAACTGTTCAATCTGAAAACAGAGAGCATAGACAGGAAAACGAAATGAGGAGAGTCTCAGGGGTCTGTGGGACTATAAAAAAGATCATTTGAGTCGTTAGAGTCATTGAGTCGTAAAGGGGCAGAGCTGAAAAAGTATTCAAATAAATAAGAACTGAAAATTCTCAAACTTGGCAAAAAACATAAACCTATAGAGTCATGTACTAAGAGGATCCAAATAGGATAAATCCAAAGAAATTCATGCCAAAACACATCACAGAAAAACTTCTGAAAACTAAACACAGAGGAAATGAAAGCAGCAAGAATCAAACACCTCAGAATGATTCTGGCTTCTTCTGGGGACATCACTAATCATCAGGGAAATGCAAAATCAAAACCCCAATTAGAGGTCACCTCATACCTGTCAGAATGGCTAAAAGCAAAACACCAGAAACAAGTGTTGGTGAGGATGTGGAGAAAAAGAAGCCCTCATGCCTTGTTGATGGGAATGCAAACTGTGGATATACAGTATATTTATACACACACACACACACATACACACACATGACCACTGTGGAAAACAATATGGAGTTTCCTCAAAAAAATAAAAATAGAACTACCATACAATCCAGTAATTCCACTATTGGGTATTTACCCAAAGAATATGGAAACAGTAATTCCAAAGGATATATGCACCCCTATGTTTATTATAGCATTATTTACAATAGCCAAATTATAGAAGCAGCCCAAGTGTCCACTGACAGATCAATGAATAAAGAAGTTGTATATATACACAATGGAATATTATTGAGCCATGAAAAAGAATGAAATCTTGCCATTTGCAACAACATAGATGGATCTAGGGAGTATAATCCTAAGTGAAATAAGTCAGAGAAGGACAAATACTATATGATCTCATGCATATGTACAATTAAAAAAAAAAGACCAAAACAACAAACAACAAAAGAAAAGACTGAAATAGGGAGAACAAACTGGAAGTTGACAGAGGGAAGGTGGTGGTGGGGGGCAGGTATGGGTCAAATAGGTGAAGGGAATTAAGAGTATATTTATTGTGATGAGCACTGAGTAATGTATAAAATTGACATATTGTATAACTAAAATGAATGTATCACTGTATATTAATCATACTTCAGTTTAAAAAAAGGAAAAGAATCAAACACCTATCTATAAGAAGAAAAACAATTTGAGTTTTTCATGAGAAATCATGGAGGCCAGAAAGAAGTAACATAAAATAAGGCCAGAAAGAAGTACACAAAATAAGCATTTTTCAATTGTGGAAAGAACTGGTAACTCAGAATTCTGTATGCAGGAAAAATATCCTTCAGGAATGAAGGGGAAATTAAGACCTTCTCAGACATAAGAAACTAAGAGACTTTGTCACTAGCAGACCTATCCTAAAAGAATGAATTTGGAAGTTTTCTAAAGAGAAAGGAAAAGATAGATGGAATTTTAGAGCATCAGAAAGGAAGAATATAGTAGAGCAAAAATAGAGGTAAATACAGTCGACAAATGGAGAGGTCATAGCTAATGGGTATGGAATTTCCATTTTGAGGTGATGAAAACTTCTAAAATTAACTGAGGTAATGGTTACAAATTATCTGTGAATATACCAAAAATCATTGAATTATACACTTTCAGTGGGTGAATTTTATTTCAATAAAGTTGTTTTTAAAAATCAGAATAGTGGTAGCCTAAGGAAAGGGGCACAAAAGAATTTCCTAAGCATGAATGAGCAAATTTTATATCTTGATCTAGGTGATGGTAACACAGGTATAAATATATATCTTAGTCAAAATTAATCAAACTAAACCTTTTAATTTGTGTGCTTATCTTATAATTATAACTTAATAAAGAATATTAGAGTAAAAAATTAATAGGCAATCTCAAATTCCTTTCCAAAATGCTTTTTACCAATTTACATTTATACCAAGAGTACATTAAAATTCAAGTGCTCCACATCTTACCAAGTATAATATTGATAATCTGAGGGACTAAATATGGGACCCCACTATGGTTTTGAATGTCAATCTGTTATTGTTAATTAGGTTAGTCATTTTTCCCATTGTTTCTTGGATATTCAAGTTTCAAAAAATAAGACTCTTTATATCATTTACTCAGTGTTCTAATGGTTTGTTTGACATCTTCTTATCTCTTAGTCACTTATATGTCACAAATAACCTTCTCTCAAAATGAGTTTTGTCTTCTCTCTTGTTGTGTTGCATTTATTATTAATAATCTAGAAATTTATATTGTCAAAATTTATATTGTCTGTTTGCATGTGCGTGTGTCTTTTAAAAATACTTCTCTGACACAAGTGGGTAAGTTTGTCTCCTATATTGTCTTTAATCTTCCTAGAAATGGTTATATGTGTGTGTTATAAGATAGAAATACAATTTTATTCCTAAATTTGCTTTATTTTTCCATATGGCTAACCTATTTTGTCTGTACCATTTATAATGGATTATATCTGTATTCTTTTTTCTATTTCATTAATCATTTTATTTCTATTTTGATGCCACTGATAGTATCTTACTATTTATAATTTTATAATAAATCTTGATCTAGAAGGTAAAAATATAACCATTTATTTAGGTTACTAGAAAAGTATAAGATAAATTAATAATGTTTCTTAAATAAATGTTTTATAAAGGTAAGGATTTTTATCTTCAAATTCCTCAGATGCTTTTTTATTGTGGCAAATTAGCCAAGCAAATGCATGTTTTTAGTTTTCAAATTAATGTCTTAAGGGTGAAAATTATTTACTTGCCCTCAACAACATATTCTTTTCCATTTTTGTTCTCCATTCATTTAAACAATAATGACCACAGAAGTCTACTAGTGGTACCCCAAATTTTATCTCTTTCAATTTTGCATATCAGTTTTTTTATTTGATTCTTAATAATAAAAAATAGAAAGTCAGAGAGGTTTAGAATACTAATGACTTCCATTGTCACTTACTCTAAGGAGTTTCTGATGTCTTTTTAGTAATGGTCATCCATTTTGACTTGATAAACTGTTTTCTAGACGTTAATTGAGAACCAGAGTGTTGGTGGAATGAGACCTATAGTAATTGTAGGCCACATTTTAATAGGAATGAGTGCTTGCTTTGTCTGAATACATTTCACATATTTAAGTATCTAAATGAAGGAGTTATCTCTATTAATGATTTGAACTTTACTACTTTTTATAGTTCTTTTTTGTTCTCTAGCTGTTTTAGAAATTGAGAGTAAACTATGGAAATTATAAATATGGTATAAACTTAAGAAATGATACCATAAAACATTGAAATCAGATAATGAAGACTTACCTCTATTTCTTTTCTTAATTTTTCATGTGTCTTTTTTTCTTCTTCAAGAAAACAAGTTTTTTCAGCGATAGATTCTTTTACAGTTATAATTTTTTCCTTTAACTTTGTGATGTCTTCCTGTATGTTTATAAAGTTTAAAATATACAAGTCGAACAATGAATGGTCAATATAAGTCCAACATTTTCAGTATTTCTATAATTTAAAAAAACTAGCCATCACATTTTATTTTGGTAAAAAGGATTAGAATATTACTTTTAGAGGTAAAAAGAATAAAGAACAGTTATTCCAACAAATAAATCTTTGATTCGAAAACTTAAAATTAAAACTAAATGTAAATAAGACATAAGAAAAGTGGTAGTCATAGTGGCAATTGCCCAGCAACATTGTAAAGGATACTTTTAAATTCTCTAGCAAGAAATGACAGATATCTTAAGTTTATATCTCCCATGGTCTTCAAAAAAATAGCATAAAATAGGAAAATTCTGAAGGTACAATTATTAATTGATATGGTTTGTAGAATAGCATTAAGCATATGAAATTGATTTGAACTGGTCAGATCCATTAGCCTACGAAGCTATGGCTTTAACATTTTCGTGAGTCACACTTTCTGAAACAAGTGGATTAATTGCTCACTGTAATTTTTTTGGCTACATATTTTTATTAATCCACAGGGGACTTGAGAACACTCCCTTATATATTTGTACATTTGGTGTAGTTGTTATATAACTCATGTATTTAAGTTTTTAAAAGTTGTGAAAAGTTTCTGAATCTAGTTAAGACAGCTATGGACATTTTATTAAGTTAATGATAAACGTATCACTTAATAAGTGTACTTGCAAAAAAGGAATAATAGAAAAAGTTTTGGTAAGTGATATTTCAAACCTGTACTTGTTTTATGCCATTTCCTTCTGGATTTTGGAGATTTTGCATAAGTTCCTCTTTTATTGTTTTTAGTCTTTTAACAAGATCTCGTTTTTCATGGAGTGCAGTCATGAATGACCATTTGCTTTCTACCTCCCCCAAACCATCTTTATGCTCTTTTATTTTTGCATAATATTCATTATATCTTATCATGTGTTCCTCAAAGTCTTCTTGGGCTGCTTCTATGTCAAATTTAAGCTTTACATTTTCTGTATGTAAGGATTTGATTTGAGTTTCTAGGTTCCCACACTGAAGTTTGGCATTCTCTATGGCAGCGTCTTGCTGATAAATTTGCCTTTCTGTTTCTTTAGTTTCTGCAGAGACAGATGCTATTTGTTTTTCAAGATCATGGAGTTCATTCTGTAAAATATTTCAATATTATTATTATTAATTCATGATATTCAACATAAGAAGAATGTTATTGTTTTGATCTTTAAGTCTGTAGTAAAGTCACAACATAAAAAATACATATTTATCAGATAAAGAAAAATTGATATACAATAAAAGGAACCATTCAGTAAGTAACAAAATTATTTTATAATGTTGAAGAGAGCCCAGAGTTATATATTTCTTACTTTTTAATGTTCATCTAATCAAAATATTAAAATTTTATAATTTGTGTTAACATTTTATATGTAAAAGTTACTTTATAGTCATTTAAATAATATATTTATGGACATCAGATGTACTTACTGAAGATAATATGATAAAAATGATAGAGCCCTATGCTAAAAATCAAAAGATCTGGATTCTAGGGCCCTACTGCCATTTACTAGTTGGTATGATCATGCATAGCAAACTTAATTGCCCAATCCAAATCTCACTTTCTTCATTTGTAAATGAGTATAAAAATGTCTGCCTTACGTCTCTGGGACAGTTGGCATTTCTCACATGTACCTCCTTTTTAAAACCTACTTTTCAACCACCATTCTTCTCTGGTTATCCTCAGATATCTGAGTCTTCCTTCTCAATCCCAGTTGTTCCTTCAAATACAGGTCTTCTACAGGGTGCAATCATCCTAATTTCCTCTGTTCATTCTATGTATACTCTTTGGTTAATCTTATCCATACTTATGTCTTAAGCTACATGTATGGTGATGATTCACAGAACATAGTGACTGTTGAGTCCTACACACAGGTGCCACTGGCCATCTCAAATTCATTATATCTCCAAATCAGACTAATTTTACTCCCCCCCATCCTGTTCTTCCTTGCATTATTTATCTATTGTTAGAACCACAAAGCCTCAGTGACATACAATAAATATTTATTACTCACATGAATGGAAGCAGCTGGAGTTGCCTAGATGTTGACGTTGGTTAGATTTGCTCATATATCTGGGCTTGACTGGCTGTAAGGTGGTTTGATTTGGCTGACTTGGCTGGCTGGGAAATCTTGGCTTTGCTTTATATGTATTCTGTCCTCTAGTGGGCTAGGCTAGGCATGTCCTCAAGATGATAGCAGATGCAAAAGAATGGAAGCCCAATTATGGAAGAGCTTTTTCAAGCTTCTGTTTAATATTTGTTAATATCCCAGCTAGTCACATGATGAAACTCAGTCAAGGGGTAGAAGTATGCCCACCCACTGTACTGATACATAGCAAGGGTGTGACTATATAGATAAGGATGAAGAATTGGGACCCAAAATGCAAATTACCACACCTCTAGTTTCCCAAACTAATTAACTAATGGTACTACTTTGAGAGCCAGCCTTAATTCCTTCCTTCTCTTTACTGTTTATACCTCTTCACCAAATTTTACAGATCCTCCCACCAAAACAACTCCGCAGACCATCATCCATTCTTTTTTTTTTTTTCTTATCTAGTATGGCCATTCTCTTTAAATAAATTTATAATATTGGGAAGAGGCAGTGCATTAAAAAGATAGACCCAGTTATCCTTTTCCTGGAGGAGATGAGAAAGAAAACTAAAACATGCTGATGAACCTCAATTTTTATCTCCAGCTCTGAGATTTCAAATGCCTACTTGACATTCCTCTTTGGATACCCAATAGACATCTAAACTATACATGCTCAGAAAAGAATAATCTATTAATTTTTTTTATTTTATTCTAAACACCCAACATGTTTCTCTACTAGTCTTCCTGATTTCAATAAATTGTAGCACTTTATATCTAATACTCAAGACCCACAAATCATTCTTGATTCTTCTCTTTACCTAATCACCCCACAACCTACGCACCAGCAAAGCTTGATGGTTGGGGCTCCAAAATAAAATCTCAAATTCATTTCTGACCAGTTTTTGTAGTGTGGCCTGCCTCCTGCCTGGTCTTCCTATTTCCATTCTTCCCCCTCTCCCACAACCATGTTCCACATATCAGATGGAAGAATCTTTCAAAAACATAAGTTATATCTTATTATCCTCTGCTCAAGACCTTCCAGTGATTTCCTATCATAGTAATAATAAAATTCAAATTCCTTAATGTGGCTTGTAAGGTCATATATCCTTTAGGCACTATTTACTGTGCCATCCCTCTCATGTTTTACTCTCCTCTTCCAGCCTCCTTTCTATTTATTAAATATGCTTAGTGCCTTCTCATCTAAGGATATTTATAATTGCTCTCTCAACCTTAGGACTTCTCTACTTCTAGTTATTACCTGTTGGGGTCTTTGTCTTTCACAATTCACCTTTATTATTACTCTTCAAATAGTCTTCCCTGAATTAAAATATAAATTAACCACCTATCCTCTCCCTTGAGTTACTCTCTACACATTATTGTATTTCCTTTGTAGCACATCAATTAATGGAATTACCTTTTTTGTTTATTTCTTTATTGCCTTCCTCCCCTGACTAGAAAGTAAGCCCCATGGGTGCAGTAACTGTATCTTCTTTTTTTTTTTTTAAGATTTTATTTATTTATTTGACACAGAGAGAGAGAGATCACAAGTAGGCAGAGAGGCAGGCAGAGAGAGAGGAGGAAGCGGGCTTCCTGCTGAGCAAAGAGCCCAATGTGGGGCTCGATCCCAGGACCCTGAGATCATGACCGGAGCAGAAGGCAGAGGTTTAACCCACTGAGCCACCCAGGCACCCCATAACTTTATCTTCTTTACCATTATCTTCTCAGTATTTAAAATAGTACTTGGTACAGTGAAGGTGCTCAATAAATCACTGCCAGCTAGATCAGGCTATTGGTACTATTTATCAATATGGGGAAAGATGGTATTTCCACTGATTTGGTCATCATCTCTTCTATCTCCTGGACTAATGTAATAGACTATTAATGTTTCTCCCTGGCTTTAGTCAATTCCTCCTTCAATCCCTTTCTACCCTTCCACCAGAATTTATTGATGTTGTTCTTCTCCTCCTCCCCCCCTTCTTCCTCATGCCAAAACCCTCCTTCTCCTTTTACCACTCCTGTTTCTTCTTCCTTCCCTTCCTCTTCCCCTCTCCTTTTTTTTTCTGTTTATAGATTTATTGAGGTAGAATTTACATAAACTTTACATATTTAAACTTTACAGTTAATGAGTTTTGACTTACTTTTATGTGCATGAAACATCACAATAAAAATAATAAACATATCTATTACCCACAAGTTTCCTCCTGCTACTTTGCAATCCATCCTTCCCTCCTATCTCTCCATTCCCAGACAACAATTCATTTGCTGTCTGTCACTAAAGATAAGTTTGCATTTTTAAGGATTTTACATAACTAGAATCTCACCATATGTATTTTTTTAATCTCACTTCTTTCACTCAGCATAATTACTTCTAGATACATCTGTATTGTTGTAAATATCAGTGGCTTTTCCTTTTTATTGCTGAGCAGCATTCCATTGTATGGATATACCACACTTTGTTCTGGTGGGTATTTGGGTTGTATGCTGTTTTCCAGTGAGCATACACTTTCATTTCTCTTGGGTAAACAAATATCTAGAAGTTGAATGGCTGAGTTATACAGTAAATATATTTTAATCTTTTAAGAAAGATTTAAACTCTCCCCTAAGTAGTTGTCCTTTGTTCTGTGAATAAAAAGTTTTACTTTCTCCTTTCAATATAGATGCCTTTTATTTATTTTTCTTTCATGATTGCACTTGCTTGAACCACCAGTACCACAGAAAGAACAGAAGTGGTAAGAACACATATCCTTGCCTTCCTTGCTCCTGATCTTAGTAGAGAAACACTTTTTCACCATTAGATAAGAAGTTGGCTAAAGGATTCATAAAGGGATGTATATGCCCTTTTTTAGATTAAGGAAGCTCTCCTAATTTGCTAGTTTTTATCATGAATGGATGTTGGATTATGAAAAGTATTTTTTATGCATCTATAATTCCCTTTCTAAAATATAAATGTAATCATTTGTTCTCTTGCTTAAAGCCCACCAAAACCTTCCCATTACCTTTAGAATAATGCCCAAGTTTCTTACCATAGCATGTATCTCCTACCACTTCTCAAAACATACCCTGTACTATACTGCCACCAAACTACATATACAGTTGATTGTTGAGCAACACATGCATGGGTCCACTTACAGGCAGATTTTATATATATATAAACACAGTACGGTACTGTAAATGTATTTTCTCTTCCTTGTGATTTAAAAAAAAAGATTTTATTTATGTGTTTGAGAGAGAGAGTGAGTGAGTGAGAGAGAGAACAAGTCAAGGGGAGAGGCAGAGGGAGAAGGTAACTCCCCCCTGAGCAGGAAGCCCAATGCAACTTGCAACTCAGGGCTTGATCCCAGGACACTGGGATCATGACCTGAGCCCAAGGTAGACGTTTAACCAACTGAGCCACCCAGCCATCCCCCTGTGATTTTCTTAATGACATTTTTTTTTCTCTAGCTGACTTTATTGTAAAAATACAGTATATAAGACATGTAACTTAAAAATATGTCTTAATTGACTGTTTACATTATTGGTAAGTCTTCTAGTCAATAGTAGCCTATTATAGTGAAGTTTTGGGGGAGTCAAAAGTTATATGTGGATTTAAATGGCCCAGGGTAGCACTCCTAACCTCCACATTATTCAAGGGGCAACTGTAGTTCCATGAATGTATCAAATGCTATTTCATGTGTCTGTGAATTTTCTCAGGATCTTCTTGCCCAGAATACCATCCTCCTCACCCCCAACCCTTAAACCTGTCCTAGATAACCAATATTCAAGTCAACTCCAGCTGTCTTCTTTTAAACTTAATTGAAACATCACTTTGTGATCATTCTTTCTTCAGCATTAAATATGTTCATGCATCTGTTGTTGACATTACTACTCTGCATATGATTATTTATTTCTTTGCCTCTTTCAATTGATGAGTGAGGACAATGTTTGGCAAAATGCTTAATAACAAGTAGGCTCTTGATATAAGTGAAATAACACCTGTAAAACTCATTGAAGACTGAGAAATTTTACATAAAATTTCTTTATAAAAAGCTAAGACATTATTATTTTTATATTATATTCTCTTGCAAAAAATGTATTCTTTTCTAAAAGTGACTATGCAATTCAAATATTTATGAGATCCATATTATCATGATAGTATAATTATTATCATCATATCTCTGCTGATGCATTAATACTTAATTCCAACATCAAAATCTAGCTCTATACTTTCCACCAAGGCCCCAGCAGGATACTGTACATATATTTAAAAATATTAATTCATTTAATCCTCATGAAAACCTTGTAGGCAGGTCATATTATTATCTCTATTTAACAAATACAAAAACAGAAGCACAGAGAAATTAAACAATGGAGCTAAAAGCAGCAAATCTTGCCTCTCAAACTAGGCAGCTGGGCTCTAGAGCCTATTTTTTACTTCCATAATATATTTAATAATAACCTTTACAAAACACATAATAAAGATGCCATTTCCATTTTTGTTTCTTTAGCTATATTAACAGAGTATAGTTATATCTAATTGTGCTGCATAAAAAAAACAAGTATGGTTTCCAAATTCCCCACAGTAGAATTATGAATATATTATGAAATATAAGGAACACAAAAGTGTTTTTATCACCTTGTAATGTTCACTGATAACTAATAATTCAAAGCCATGGCTTTAAAAACACTAGCTTAAAAACTTAACCTTCCTTCAATTTAGCATTTTAAGAAAAACTATGAAATAGAAGTGAGTTTAAAATAATTCTATGTGATATACTGGGTTTTATATGTGCATACTACAGTTGTAAGGACATTGCTGAATCCTTGTATATTGGATGTGTAATGTTCCATAAAACTAAAATACTTGTATAGACTTCACTTTGGGATAACAGAATAATTAAGAAGGAGTAACACAGGAATTTCAAATAGCCTCCCAAATTAAGTATCCTTTATAACTTCCCTGTTAATAATTTAATATCATTTTGAAGAGAGTACTGACTCATTTAAAAGACTATATGAAGTAGATTACCTGCAAATGGAACAGAATTTTTTTGTTTTTTTCTATTTCTGATGTTTGTGATTGTTGTTGCTTTGCAACTTGCTCTACAGCATCAGTTAATGAAGATGTGCTTTGGTGAGCCGGAGCTAGGCAAAAGAATAAAGTACATAATAAAACTGTAAGCTGCAAATGCTCTAAGAAAGTTATTGTTTCTTCACTCAAAGTCATGAAAAATGTGATGTTTCTCATAAATAAAGTAGATTTAGGGTTGGCAATATTCCCTTTCTGACTATAAACAAAACCAAAATCAAAAGCCATGATAATACACAATTCAGAATTGCCTACTGTAATGTTATACCTGTTCCTGTATGGAACAGTATAAATATTTTGATTGTCTTCATTTTTTTATCCAGACCACTTACACATATGCATAATTACAATGCTACCGTAATAAGTATATAGCAATTATAGTTGATGAATTTTCATTATAGGCCTGCATTTTCAGGTTGTTATGCCTTTTCTAAATATCACCTAAGTGTCTTCCTGGAGAAATTTAATAGCTTCCCTCTATTGTATTTAGCTATACATTTTAACACAATTATCCTATCATGCTACCTTTTTGTTGCTGCTTATCCTTTATTTCTTAAGACTGCTTCATTACCTTCTTCAGGAACTCCTTGACTCTTCCTTTCTTTGGTGCCTGACATTCTACTATGTCTCTTTCTCTCCTTTTGGTTCACCTTCTATATGCCTACAAAATAATCAATATTGATAATTCTTCACTTTTCTTTTTTTTCCCCATCGTATATCCTGGTAATCCTGAAAGCAATAGTTCACTCAAAGGACAAGCCACAATCTTGACTTTTCTTTTATATGCTGCATGCAATTCTTTTAGCAAAACTTATTGGTTCTACCTTTAAATTACATTGGAATCCACTCACTGCTTACCACTTCTAAATAGTATCTTACTAGAGAGGCTTTCCTGATAACCTTTAAAACATGACCTCTCCTTCCTTTATTCTCCATTTCCTTACCCTGCCTCATTTTTCTTTCTTTCTTTCTTATTAACATATAATATATTATTTGTTTCAGGGGTACAGGTCTGTGAATCATCAGTCTTGCACAATTCACAGCACTCACCATAACACATACCTTCCCCAATGTCCATCACCCAGCCACCCTATTCTCCCCATCCTGTCCAACAGCCCTTAGTTTGTTTCCTGAGATTAAGAGTCTCTTATAGTTTGTCTCCCTCTCTGGTCCCATCTTGTTTCATTTTTTCCCTCCCATCCCACCATGACCCCCCGCCCTGCCTCTCAAATTCATCATATCAGAGAAATCATATGATAATTGTCTTTCTCTGATTGACTTATTTTGCTTAGCATAATACCCTCTAGTTTCATCCATGTCGTTGCAAATGGCAAGACTTCGTTTTTTTAATGGTTGCATTGTATTCCATTATATGTATATATCACATCTTCTTTATCTATCTGCCTCATTTTTAATAGCATTTGTCTCCATTGATATTTTATATACATTTGTTTCTTTTCTATCTCCTTTTACTAATGTAAGCTCCATGAGGGTAGAACAGTGCTTGGCACTTACTTAATAGGTATCTGTTTGTAGTCTATCTCCACTCCAATTTACTCTTTTCTAATGATAGAATTGTGCTCCTAAAATACTGTTCCCACTATGTCAACATCACAGCCAATCTTTCAACTCATAGATGCCATCTTCTTTAAGAAGTCTTTCTTGATCTTTCTTGGTAGATATAATCCATCCCTCTCTTTAGTGCAATTGTCCCTATGTCTCTATTATACCACAATAACAGTTTTGGTCATAGTGTAAGATAGAGCTAGCTTTGAACTCAGGTTGTACCACTTACTAGTTTATTAGGTAAATTCTTTCCAAGCTGGGCCTCAGAGTCTTTATATACAAAACAGAAACAATAGTAATACCTATCTCATTAGGATTATTGGGAGGACTAAATGAAATAATGCATGACAGCATTTAGCAAATTCCTGTTACTCAACAGTTTTTGTTCTTATTATTTCCATTATTTTATACTATATTTCTCCATTAGACTGTAAGCTCCAGGAAGACAAGTATAATGTCTTATTCATTTTTGTATTCCCTAAAAAATTTGGTGAAGAAATCTTAAAAAATGAAGAAAATTAGATTTATATAATAAAAAATAGCATAACTGGTACTTCTTGATCTCTATTTCTGAAGCAACATAAGTTAAAAAAACTCTTGGGTGACATTTATTTAAACCAACTATTTGTGAAAGGATATCTACTTTAAAATTGGGTAAGTTTGAGGGATGCCTGGGTGGCTCAGTCAGTTAACTGTCTGCCTTTGGCTCAGGGCATGATCTGGTCATGGGTGGGATTGAGCACCAAGTGAGCCTCCCTGCTCAGGGGTGGAGTCCACTTCTCTTTCTGCCTTTGCCCCTCTCTCCCCCAACCTCCCCCTCAAATAAATAAATAAAATCTTAAAGAGAAAGAAAATTAAATTGGGAAAGTTTTAGTTTTTTCTGGATCTCTATTGCAGAATGGACAAAAGATAAAAATGAAAACAATCTACTGCCATCTACTGATAATGCATTACAATTGCTTAAATCAATGAAAACAGTTTAGACCAGACAGTATCAAATTACTCTTTCATTCAAGCTACATACGTAGGTAACATATAATATGCAAGATATTGTGAGGAATATAAAGGTGAATTAAGTAACTGATTAAAAAAACAATATCTACAGTATTCCCTAGTAAATGTCCAATTTACATATAAAACACAATCATTTAGAAAAAATACTTTCAACTAAAAAAATTAGTTTTACAGAACAATGTAATGCAGATACTATATTAAACTACCATTCTATTACAGTAACTATAGTCAACATTTATTGAATACTTATAAGTAGCATTTTTCTAAGTGCTTTTACACGAATTATCTTTATTTCCCTCAGAGCAATCCTATAGGCTAGATATTATCTTTACTTATATTTTATAGATGAATAAACTAAGACTTAGAGAAATTAAGAAATTAGCCAAAGGCCACACATCCAAACAATTAAGATCCAAGTTACATTTATTAGACACTTAATATGTACTAAAGCACTGGGATAAGCATGATTTGTGCATTATCTCTTTTGCACTGAAGAGGAAAACCCCTCTATTTGACCCTTGGGAGAATTTAAAAAGACCATGTTTCGAGCTTTTGGAAACTCATCATCTGGTACCTCCTACAAGTTAATGAGCAATATAAAGCAAGGTTGTCAAACTACTCTGGGGGTTTTGAGAGCTTTTAGCTTAGAAGAATTAAGAGGAGGCAACTGTATATGTGCACCCGTGTCACATAAGCACTGTTTTTCATTCTGAATGGGAAAAGCTGTCATGTGAACTTGCTAGGTAGTTAAAGTAGTTAAGTTTATAATTTCATTCTACTCTTTTAGAATAGATACTTTATCAGAAAACAGATAATTTCTCCTTGTGTGAAACTGTTTTCTAAGTGGAGGGGGGGTTTAATATCTAAAGCTGATATTTAACTGAGAAAGCTAAAAAATTAGCCTGGGGAAAGATGAGATAAAAAAGTCCCTGGTATCAAGCAAATTTTTAATTATGATCTATATTTGTCAGAAACATGATGAAATCAGATTTGAGTGGTTCAATTCCAACAAGATAATAGTGAGAAAAATGTGACACACTGTACAAATGAGTAAGAATAATACACATTTCAGGTAAAAATAAAGACCATAAATAAGTCTTTTCAACCACATGTTTTCAAGAGAGGTCACAACATTATCAGAGTCATCCAAAGGAATTAATTAACTGAATCATTAAAAATGTATGCACACCTATTACTTACTTGTGTGTTAGGATCTGCTAGGACTAGGGACTACCCTCTTTTTTGACTAGGCAATGAGACTAAGGTTTCAGGCTGCTGAAAACAAAACAAAACAAAAAACCCAGAGGATTTGTACCGTTCCTTAACTTCCTATTAAAGATAATACACGGGCGCCTGGGTGGCTCAGTGGGTTAAAGCCGCTGCCTTCGGCTCAGGTCATGATCCCAGGGTCCTGGGATCGAGGCCCGCGTCGGGCTCTCTGCTCAGCGGGGAGCCTGCTTCCTCCTCTCTCCTCTCTCTCTGCCTGCCTCTCTGCCTACTTGTAATCTCTCTGTGTCAAATTAATAAATAAAAATCTTTAAAAAAAAAAAAAAGATAATACAGGTGACATTAATACATTATCCACATTACTTCTAGCTTTCTTTTTTTTTTTAAAGATTTATTTATTTATTTGACACAGAGAGAGATCAGATCACAAGTAGGCAGAGAGGCAGGCAGAGAGAGAGGGAGAAGCAGGCTCCCTGCTGAGCAGAGAGCCCTATGTGGGCCTTGATCCCAGGACCCTGAGATCATGCCCTGAGCTGAAGACAGAGACTTTAACCCTCTGAGCCACTCAGGAGCCCTACTTCTAGCTTTCTACCAAAGGTGAGATTTCTCTGAGTTTTCTTTTCTTTTTTTTTTTTTTTAAAGATTTTATTTATTTATTTCACAAAGGGAGAGAGATCACAAGGAGGCAGAGAGGCAGGCAGAGAGAGAGGGGGGAAGCAGGCTCCCCGCTGAGCAGGGAGCCCGATGTGGGCCTCGATCCCAGGACCCTGAGATCATGACCTGAGCTGAAAGCAGAGGCTTTAACCCACTGAGCCACCCAGGCGCCCTGAGTTTTCTGATAGTACTAGACTACCAAATGTGTCCTTTTAAAGTGTAGACATACAGAGACTGATTGGCAGCTTGAATCCAAGCTTAAAGGGATGGCTGGGCCACTGTTTCAAATAGAATGATAAGCCTATGATTAAATCTAGTCATAACCTACCTGCTTGCTTCATTGCGAACAGTAAGAAGCAGGTCTTCTGTTACTCTACAAGTAAGCATGATTTCTAAACCACGAGGAGCTTGTAGTGGGTTGAATGGTGCACCACCACTCCCAATATGTCCATGTCCTAACCTCCAGAACCTGTGAATATGGTCTTATTTGGAAAAATAGTCTTTGCAGATGTAATTAAGTTAAGTATCTTGAGATGAGATCATCCTGGATTTAGGTTGGACCCTAAATCCAATGACAAGTAAGAGACTGGCTATGCAAACAGTGACCAGATCATATATAAATATAGTACTTTCACCAACAACCTGCAGCAACCAATTCAGTAAGTCAGCCCACTATCCACAGTAATCAGACTAGGAAGCCATCTCGCTATCATGTCAGACTTAGAGGAAGCTAGACTACTATCTCAAATAATAATTCCAGAAGCCAAATAATAAGTCCTGTAATAATTGGCTCCAAATGACCAGTATATGATGAATAACTAACAGTTTCCCTAATTGGGACTAATCAGAGAAAGCCAAAATGTACACTCTTAACCAATCACATAGGATGTCTCACTTCTAGTTAACTTACCTACAGCTTTCCTATACCAATAGCCTCCAATTAGGGTATACGTGAAGATTTCCTTTGTTCCCACTATTAAAGCTTTCCTACTCTGCCAACACACAAGCGATAATGGCCGACTCCCTTGCCATAGCAAACTCTGAATACATTAATCTTGGTTTGTTCTTATATGGTTGGTCATTATTTCCACACAGGTGTCCTTATAGCAGAAAGGTAGAGGGGGATTTGAAAATCAGACACACATTAAGAAGACCGAAGATATAGAATCCCAAGTCACACAGCTCCAAGCCAAGGAACAAACACCTGGAGCCACCAGAAGCTGGAAGAGGCAGGGAAAATGAGACACTTTGATGGGAATATGGTCCTTACAACACCTAGATTTGGGACTTCTGTTTCTACAACTTTGAGAGAATACATTTTATCATGACTCTCTGGTTAAACTGATTAAAAAAAAAGATTCAGAGAAAATTATATACTATCAAGTTCCTTAGAAAGTATACACTTATGCACTTTATAAAGTGTGTATTTTATAGCATTTAATTGACTTTTTCAATTTATTACTAGGCTATGGGTCCAGACTGCTTCAATGAGAGGGTTTCTTTTGTATAAACAAAATGCTAAGGAAGAAGCAATTAATTCTGCCTGGTGAGGGAATGGGGATTCAAGGAAAGTTATGCTTCAGCTTGGAAGATCTTAACAAGTAGCAGTTAGATAAGCATAAAAAGAGAAGGGTGTTCTAAGTAAAAGGAATAGCATATGTAAAGGATAAAATCTTGTAGCTCATCCAAGGAACAGCCTTTAGTTTGAGTGGGTTGGGAATAAGGCAGTTGTTTTTCAAAACTAATTATGCATCTGAATCATCTGTATAGATTAAAACAAAATAAACAGCAAAGAAAAACATGCCCAGACTTGACTCCCAGAGATTCTGATTCAAATGTATATCGAATAGAGTCCCTAGATTATTTTAAGTTCTGCTTGTAGTTCTGATGTGCAGCCAGGAGAACCACTGGAGAGAGGTGATAAGGCTAGATAGTCTAGGAACAAATGGTGAAAAGAAATGGTATGTAAATACAACACAACGACAAACTATCTTTTCCCTGGCAGCTTTCTTATTTTGAAATATTTTTAAATTTTTTACTGCCACTACTGTTTAATGAAAGAAAATGAATTCCCATCATTGTCTATAAATACACGGATAAATGTTTTAAACCAGGGTTTTAACTGGAAAGATCTCCATTTTGCTTAAGGTAATATTTTCCATAAAACAAACTCAGAGAGTACAGAGTGCACCTCCTGATCGCGTGTACCATCAACAGAGGGCTCTTAACAAATGCCCCACAAAAATCATGAAAATACAAATTTTGACAAAAACATCTGCCAGAGATATTGACTAGCGAACTCCTATTCTGGGTTAGTGACCCCATCACCTAGTCAAATAGAATGGAAGCTCTTGCCCACCTCCAAGTGCTCTTCTAAACTCCCAGATATCTAGGACTCTAAATCTTTCAGGCAAAACTTCTTCAGCATTTATCATCTGAGCCACAATGAAGACAAAAGGGACCTCTCCTTCCATCATAACCAGTTCCACAGGAAGCACACTTTCTCCTATTCTTCAAAGGCGGGACAGATTTTCCCTTTATCTTAGCATCTGCCCTCCATGTAGTAGCTGTTTGATATTTCTAAATGAATGTTATACTCTTTGAGGTTAGACAGGGATGCTAATTTATCACAATTCTAAGAGTTACTGCCTTCTAATTTTCTACTAGTGGCACGTATTTTTAAACGGCCATACAAGACTTTGTCAGTACAAACAAAGGAGCTGTAAAGCGTGTTCATCCAGTCAGCAAGTAAGGTGGGATCAGCAAAAAGGCAAAGGAAGGTTCAACCAAGTGTGTCTGGGAACAACAACAACAAAACCAACACACTGTAAAAAAACACCAAGAACTACAAACAAACTCCACCCAGGGAGGCCGATTACTTGAATCCTGGATGGGGCAAATTTCCAAGTGCTAACACAAGCGGGTTCTCAGGGTTGGGCTCTGGTGATGAAACCAATGTCCGACCCACAGTGCTCGCCCTCGAGCGTTGGGGAGAGGGCTTCCATTCGCAGGAGGGAGTCTGCCATTTGTTCCCGGGGTCGCTCCCTCAGTCCCGCTCTCCTCAGGGCCCGCCCCCCTTCCCGCCGTCCCGCTCCCCTCACCCGCCCACCAGCCTGCCAGCCGCCCAGTCCCCTCACAGGCCCGTCCACAGCCCGCCCCCCTCACTGGCCCGCCCCGCCGTCCGGCTTCCCTCAGGAGCCCGCCCAGCTGCCGGCCGCCCGGCTGCCCTCACACGCCCGGCTGCCCTCACACGCCCGCCAGTCTCTCAGCCAGCCGCCCGGCTCTCTCGACAGGCCCGCAAGCCTG
>LNAC01001549.1:252-43082 GCA_002007465.1 Ailurus styani
GTTGGAGGCCGGGACTGAAAATGGTGGCTCCCAGTCTCCGACCTGGAGGAGCCGAGAGCCTGGGGCCTCAGTCTTTAGCGCGCCTCAGAGAAAAGCAGTCCCTCCCGTCTCCTGGTCTCTGGCCGCGCTCCGAGCTCACCCCGCCTGTGACCGAGCGTCTCTGTCTCTGGCGCGGCCCCGTTTAGAATCTCTGAACCCGGCAGATTCCTGCAGCCGCTCCCGCACCGCTCCTCCCGGAGGAGGAAGGAGGGGGTCTCTCCGGGTCTGCCTCCCGTGAGGTCCCCGCTCACAGATAGGTGGCCCGGCTGCGCTTCAGATCACAGCCCAAGGTAACCCCGAGCTGAGAGACACCTCAGCTCAGCTCCGTCTCTCCCGCCGGCTTCTCTCTGAGACCTGGGAGCTCGGTCGCGCTCAGACACCCCTGGTCTTTTTGTGTCCCCGTGGGTCCTGAGACCACAGTGTCCCTGCAGGGGCTTCTCCCCCCACTTGGTCTCTGGGGCGATGTCCCTCAGTGGAGCCGACTTCTAACAGTTCCGAGTCTGTGCTCCGCTGCTCGCTCCCTTGCCGGCAGCTGGCCCCTCCCCCCGGGTCTATCTTCCCGGCGCCTCAGATTCACTTCTTCGCACGTCCTACCTTCCAGAAGGCGGTCTATTTTCTGTTCCTAGAATTGCTGCTCCTCTTCTCTTCAATCTCTGGTGGAATTTGTAGGTGTTCAGAATAGTTTGATAGCTCTCTGGGTGAATTCCTGGGACCTGATGATAATCGGTCTCCTATTCCTCCGCCATCTTGCCTAAAAATCAATCTTCAACAATCTTATGGCCAACTAATCTTCAACAAAGCAGACAAGAATATCCAATGGAAAAAAGACAGTCTCTTCAACAAATAGTGTTGGGAAAACTGGAGAGCAACATGCAGAAGACTTCTTACACCATGCACAAAAAGAAATTCAACATGGATGACAGACCTAAATGTGAGACAGGAAACCATCAAAATCCTAGAGGAGAACATGGGCACAAACTTCTTTGACCTTGACTGTAGCAACTACTTACTAGACACATCTCCAGAGGCAAGGGAAACAAAAGTAAAAATGAACTATTGGGACTTCATCAAGATAAAAAGCTTCGGCACAGTGAAGAAACAATCAACAAAACTGAAAGGCAGACTATGGAATGGGAGAACATATTTGCAAACAACATATCTGGTAAAAAGTTAGTGTCCAAAATCAATAAAGAACATTTCAAACTCAACATTCAAAAAAACCAAATAATCTAGTTAAGAAATGGGCAGAAAACATGAATAGACACTTTTCCAAAGAAGACATCCAAATGATTAACAGACACATGAAAAGATGCTCAACATCACTGAAATACAAATCAAAACCATGATGAGATACCACCCCACACTGTTAGAATGGCTAAAAATAACAACACAAGAAACAACAGGAATTGGTGAGGTTGAGGAGAAAGGGGAACCCTTGTGAAGTATTGGTGCAGCCACTCTGGAGAACTGTATGGAGGTGTCTCAAAAAGTTCAAAATAGAACTACTGTACAATCTAGAAATTGTCCTACTAGGTATGTACCCAAAGGATACAAAAATACAGATTCAAAGGGGTACATGCATCCTGATGTTTATAGCAGTATTATCAACAATAGCCAAACTGGAGAGAGTCCACATGTCCATCAAATGATGAATGGATAATGAAGATTATTTTATATATATATATATATAATCTTATATAGTAATTATATAATATAATTTAATAATATAATTAATTTATATAATATAATTATATAATTATATAATATAATTTATAATTTAATATATTATTTATTTTTTAACAATATATATATTACTCAGCCAACAAAAAATCTTGCCATTTGCAATGACATGGATGGAGCTAAAGTGTATTATGCTAAGTGAAATAGTCAAGGAAAGACAAATACCATATGATCTCACTCATATGTGGAATTTAAGAAAGAAAACAGATGAACATAAGGGCAAAGGGGGAAAAGAAAAAAGAGAGGGAAACAAATCATAAGACACTCTTAATGATAGAGAACAAAATGAGGGCTGTCGGAGAGAGGTGGGTGGGGAATGGGCTAGGTGGGTGATGGGTATTAAAGAAGGTACATGTGAAGAGCACTGGGTGTTGTATGTAAGTGATGAATCACTGAATTCTTTTTTTAAAAAATGATTTTATTTATTTATTTGAGAGAGAGGGAGAGGGATAGACAGAGTGAGATGGGGGAGGGTCAGAGGGAGGAGCAGATTCCCCACTGAGCAGGGAGCCTGACACAGGACTGACTGGATCCTAGAACTCCAGGATCATGACCGGAGCCGAAGGCAGTCATTTAACTGACTGAGCCACCCAGGTGCCCAAGTCACTGAATTCTACTCCAGAAACCAATATTGCACTGTATGTTAACTAAAATTTTAAATAAATAAATAAATAAATAAATAAATAAATAAATAAATAAATTTATTTATTTTCAAAGAATGTAATTAAATAACTGATCCATTAAAAAATATTGATTCTTGGGCGCCTGGGTGGCTCAGTGGGTTAAAGCCTCTGCCTTCGGCTCAGGTCATGATCTCAGGGTCCTGGGATCGAGGCCCGCATCGGGCTCTCTGCTCAGCCGGGAGCCTGCTTCCTCCTCTCTCTCTGCCTGACTGTCTGCCTACTTGTAATCTCTCTGTCAAATAAATAAACAAAATCTTTAAAAAAATATTGATTCTTATCATTGAAAATGTCAGGATTGGTAAGGGTGGTCTCCAAGATGAAAATGAAAGTGATGGTAAATTGTTGCACATATTAATTGACTTCCAGTTAATTACACAATACCACATAGCCACTTTTCAGCTATGCTGCAGGGAGAAAGTCCCAAGTACTTGATTACAGTCTTATCAAGAAAGATGCCAGTCTTTAGGGTAAGACCAGAATTTTTTCCCCGAAAAATTTATTTATGGGAAACGTAGGCCTAACAGTGAGATATTCACACAGTCTGGAATCTGCCACAAAGAGAGGCTATCAATTTGACCTTCTACCTGCACAATTGTCTTTTCTCTTCTCTCAGTGTTTGGGACACCCATCTGCTGAGATATTCAGTATGAATTTACAAGGTCCTCATCCACCTAAATTTAATCTCTGAGAATAGCAAGATCTGTTCAGTAACCTTTAAACACCTGGGGGTCCACTTTCATGTGTAGCTGAGGGAAGAGATTTTCTGTTGATATATACATGTATGTAGATGTATATATTAAAATAAAAAGCATAGGAGGAAATGAGGGAATTTTGCTTTTGCATTTAAATCGATTTTTCTTTCATGGGCTAGAGCAATTGTCACATTTTCTTTTCTACCTAAAGGGTGTAAACTGCCCTAATTGCTAGTATAGCAACCTAAAAACATACCAGCTTACTGTGAGGAAGGACTGAGCTCTTTCCAAGAAGTTTCCCAGAGTGTGCTTTCTCTCTAGAGGAAGTCAAATAAAACAAGGACCTCTGATTCCTGGCTCTTTTTAAATTCCATTTTCATTTGAGTGAGGATTCCAAGTGAATGTTAACCCTCCTTTCCTCTCTTTCTGCCTTCCCTTTTTCTTTTTTTGATTCCACATATGCATTTTTAAAAATTACAAAAGAGCTTCTATGTTGAAAAAATTTCAAATATTAGAGAAGTGAAGTTTCACCATCCCCCTGTTTTTGATTACCACAATAGGTTTGGTTAATATCCATCACCTCACATAGTTACATTTTTTTTTCTTGTGATGAGAACTTTTAAGATGTACTTTAAGCAACTTTCAAATATACAATACAGTGTTAACTATAGTCACCATGCTATACATGACATTCCCAAAACTTACCTTATAACTGGAAGTTTGTACCCTTTGACCCCCTTCACCCATTTCCCCTACCCTTCCCCCCCACTTCTGGCAACCACCAATCTGTTCCCTGTTTAATGCTACTCTTCAGAGGTAACAATTGTTAACAGATTGGTTTAAATTCAGAATTTTAATATGCATATATAAACATATACAATCAGATATATAAATTACTTTGATTTATAAAAATTGGATGCTATTTTGTATACTTTTCTATGTTTTCTCATTTATCAATATATCATGACTACTTTCCTACATAAATACATATAGATTTCCCTCATTGCATGATTCCATTGTATCCCATTTTCAATCTATTTAACCATTCCCCCATTAACAGAAATTTCATTTATTCCAGTTTTTTTCTATATGAATTCATGCTACAACAAATATACTTGTACAACACAAAGGTTTTTTGGTAACATAAACTATTAGAAATAGAAATCCTGGGTCAAAATGTCTACATATTTAAATGTTGATAGATTTTGTCAAATTCCTTTTTAAAAGGCTACTCCAGTTTAAACTCTCACTACCAATGTATAAGAGGGCCTGTTTCCTAGAACCCTTACCAATACCATGTATTTTAATTCTTTAATTTTTCGCTGGTTTGGGAAAAAAGTTTTTGCCAGTTCCTTGTTGTTTCTTTTTTTTCTTTTTTTTTAATTTTATTTTTATTCTTTGCCCAAGGGGTACAGGTCTGTGAATCATCAGGCTTACATCTTTCACAGCACTCACCAAAGCACAAACCCTCCCCAATGTCCATAACCCATCCACCCTATCCCTACCCTCCCACCCCCAGTAACCCTCAGTTTGTTTTCTGAGATTAGGAGTCTCTTATGGTTTGTCTCCTTCCCCATCCCATCTTCCTTGTTGTTTTAATGTGTATTTCATTCATAGTGAGGCAGAGAGCATCTTCCCGTATTTTTGATGGCCGTTTAAGTTTTTTTGCAGGACCTATTCCCACCAGAAATTGCAGAGGGAAAACAAGACAGCTTTTGTGGCAGAGCTCTGATAATGAGAAAGGTATGTCACCTATACTTATGCAGAAAAATAAAAAGATGTTTTTATTAGAAGTACAAATATGCTTTTTTAAATAATTAAGACTGAAAGGAAAGTGGAATGCCTCACTCTGTAAAAGATACACAGTAGGCTTCATAGCTTATTTTAGAGACACTAAAGCAATTGAACAGAGGAAAACATAGAAGAAATAAGGCTGCTGAGGAAACTGGCAGTGTACTTCTAACCATCCATTTGTTCATTATTTGAAAAATATTCAATAAATATTTTTGAGTACCTATAATATGCTAATCCCTGGAGGTGAAAAAGATCCTAGTCTCTGGAGTAAGATTTCCTGGGTTTGAGTTTTGACTCCATCTCTTACACTGTGATCTTGTGTGAGTTGCTTAATGTCCTTGTGCTGCAGTTTCCTGATTGGTAAAATGGGCATAATAATAGTATGTACCACGTAGGAATGTCAAAAGAATTAAATGAGATTAATGCAAGTAAAGTTCTATGCACAGAGTAAGCACCTAACAAGAGTTATATTTACAGCTCCTGAGAAATGGATTTTTGCTTCCTACCCAAAATCAACTCTGGAGATGAAAGCCAGAGGGAAGCATAGATTCCAGGGAAAATAGCAAGCACTACCATACCACCGTGAAAAGCACTGGAGATACTGAAAGTGGCCTTGAACTGATGTGTGTAAAATGTAGATGGTTGTAGCTTGGAGCAAGGGATGGCCAGAGGCGTTGGTGATGGGATAGGGCAGAATAAAATTTCTAGAGCCCTAATTCTTCCACTCCGTTGTGTAACCTTAGTATAATTACTGCTTACCTCATTCATTGCAGAAATCAGTGGCAATAGCCCAAATTGCCTGTGTCAGCAGTAGACAGAGTAGACAGGCAATGCAAGAGTATTACTGGTGTGAGTTGATGAGCATAAGGATGGACTAACCGATTGTCCTCTGTCCATGATAGAGGATGTCATTCCTCTATCCTCCCCACCCCCGCCCAAACTCAGATCTTATGGTTTGCAACTCAAGGTGACTGACCAGACAAGTTGCCTCATAAGGTGCCAAGATACAGGAGTAACAGTAGTTCTGTGGTTTCTGGGACTCTTGACTAGGACTAGACTAGGGCCTGGCCTTTAGCCCTCTTTTGATATACATATATTAGATACAGTAGATGATACCCCCAGGAAACAGGAATAAGTGTACCTAGACTTCTGAGAAGGATGAATGATTACTATAGAAAAAGACAACAATTTGAAAATATATACCATTCAATGCAGAATTATTGGAACAGATGGGATAATAATTTAAAATATACAAGGTAAATGTATTTAAAGATTTAAGGTAATAAATTAGTAATATGAAACAAAATAATTTAAAAGATCAAATGAAATATATTAGCCATAAAATATATATTGATCTATGTATTTGCCATTTCTGACACTCTTCATTCCTTTGTGCAGACCTCATTTTCCACTTCATAACATTTTACTTCAGCCTAAAAATATTCCCTTATCATTTCTTTTCAAATATATTTTTATTTTAGAATAGATTCAGATTTATGAAAAGTTACAAAGATGGTATGGAGTGTTTACATATACTCTGCATTCTGTTTCCCCTACTGTTAACATTTTTCATTAGTATGGTACATTTGTCACAACTAATAAACTAATATTGATACATTATTGGTAACTAAAGTCCATACCTTTTTTATTTCCTTAGTTTTTAATATAATGTCTTTTTTCATTCCGAGAAACATATCCAAGCTACCACATTACATTTAGCTATCATGTCTTTTAGGTCCCTCTTGGCTGTGGTGGTTTCTGACTTTGTTTTTAACGACTTTGACAGTTTTTAGGTATATAGGCCAGGTATTTTGTATATTTCCCCTAATTGGGTTTGGATGGTGTTTTTCTCATGATTAGACTTGGTTATGTATTTTTGGGAGGTAGTCACAAAGTGCCCTTCTCGTCACGTCATATGATGGGTACATGCTATCAGCATGCTTTATCACTGATATATGAACCTTCATCTGTCTGAGGTTGTGTTTGTCAGGTTTCTCCACTATAAAGTTATTATTTCTTCCCTTTTTTCATACTGTCTTCTTTGGAAGGGAGTTATTTTCTGCAGCCCACATTTGAGGAGTGGGGAATTATGCTTCACCTCCTTGATGGGAAACTACATAAATTATTTGGAATTCTTTTATGTGGGAGGTTTATTATGGGTATATTATCATCCATTTATTTATTTCCTAAATCTTTTATTTACACCAATATGGACTTATCGATATTTATTTTATACTTAGGGTTATAATCTAATACTACTTTATTTTCTGTTTCACATCACTCCAACTTTGGCCACTGAGAGCTCTTTCAGTTGATTGCTGTGTCTCTTTGACATGACCCCTTCATTTTTTTAACAATTCCTTACCTTTTGGTATTACAAGATGCTCCAGGCTCATTCTGTCTATTTCCATTTTCAGCCGTAGAGTCTGCCATTTCTTCAAGGAGCCCTGGTTCCTTTTATTGCAGAATGATATTAGAAACCAAGATTTGGGTACTGGGTGTATGTAGCATTTCTTTTTGTGCACATTTGCTGGTGACAAAGTCTCTCAGCTTTTGTTTGCCTGATAAAGTATTTATTTGGTCTTTATTTTTGGAGTCTTTTCCTCCCTTGGATATAGAATTCTTTTCCAGCTTATATTTGTTCTGACAAGAAGTAAGTACTCATTCTTATCTTCATTCCTGTATATATAAGGTGTTCTTTTTCTTCCTCTGGCTGCATTTAGGAACTTTTTTTTTCTGTATCAGTTTCAGCATCTTGATTATAATGTGCCTATACATGGTTTTCTTTGTGCTTATACTGTTTGGGTTTGTGGAATTTTTTGGATCTGTGAATTCACAGTTATTATCAAATCAGAAAACTCTCAGCCATTATTTCTTCAAATATTTTCTCAGAACCTCCATTCTGGGACTCCAATTACTTCTAGGTTAGACTACTTGATATTGACCCACATGTCACTGAGGCTTTGTTCATCTTTTTTCACACTTTCCACCCCCTTCTTGTGCTTCAATTTGGATAGTTTCCACTGCTGCATCTAAAAATGTACTCATTTTCTACAGCGTCTAATTTGCTGTCAATCCTACTCAGTGAAATTTCCGTTTCAAATATTATATTTTTAATCTCTAATACTTTCATTTGTTTTTTTCTTATAGTTTTCATTTCTTTCCTTGTCATGACAATATTTTCTTTAACCTTTGACCTTTCCTTTAACCTTTAACCTTAATATTTTAATAGGCATTCTAAATTTTTTGTCTGCTAATTCCATCCTCTCTGTAATTTGTGTCTTTTTATATTGTCTGATATTTCTCCTGGTTATGGGTCATATTTTTCCACTTCTTCACATGTATAGTTGTTATTTATTGGATGCTGGATATTGTGAATGTTTTGCTGTTGAGTGCCTGGATTTTACTGTTTCACTATAAAGAATGTTGAATTTTGTTTTGGGAGGCAGTTAAATCACTTCCAGATCAGTTTTAAGCTTTCAGGGGTTGTTTGTAAGTTTTGTTATGGCAGGCCTAAGATAGCCTTACTGTGGGGCTACGTTAGCTCTACTACTAATGTGTGATCATCCTGGGGTCTCTACTTAAATGCCTGGGTACTCTACAACATTGCTCTGCTCTGGGTGGCTGGAAGGCAAACATTTCTTAGACCTGTATGAGCTCTGGGAATTGTCTACCTTACAGCTCCCCAGTAGTTGTTCTTTGCCTATCCTCACTGGAACTTCACACTGTGCATGCACAACTCAGCATGTATCAAAGACTAAAGGGAATCCCTATGCCAATTTCTATATTTCTTTCTTTGTATAGCTGTCTCCTTTCTAGTACTCTGCTCCACTAATTATAGCTGCCTCAGCCTCCCTGAATTCTGATCTCTGACCAAATCAGCAAGATCACTGTGTTCTGCTTGGACTTTCCATCCCTATGCTGTTTTCCAGAAATTGCTTCTAGGCAGCAAGCTGAGACAATCATAGAGATTATCTCATTTGTTTCTCTTTCAAAAAATCACAGTCCTGCACTGCCTGTTGTCTATTGTCTGAAAACAATTGTCTCCTATATTTTGTTTAGTTTTCTAGTTATTTATGGTAGGAGGGCAAGTCCAGTGACAGTTACTCTATCATGAATGTAAGTGGAAATTCTATTCATAAAAATATAATAATTGAAATAAAAAATATGACTGATGGAATCAATACCAGGATAAATTTAGCTAAAGAACAAATTAGTGAGCTAAAGATAAAATTGAAGAACTTTCCCAGAAGGTAGTAGGAAAGATAAAGAGGTAGAAAATATAAAAGAAAAGCTATAAGATATGGAAAATGAAAGTAAAAAGATATGGAAAATGAAAGTAAAATTCCAACATCAAATAAAATGAGTCCAAGAAATAGACAAAATCAAAAATAGGAAGTAACTACTTTAAGATATAATAGAGATAAATTTTCTGGAATTGAAAAATAATGAAAGACTTCATGTAATACAGTCATAGAGTGTCAAATAGGAGAGAAAAGGAAAACCTATACTAGATACTCTATAGTGAATATTAAGAACATCAAAGAGAAAATTCTGAGTGTCTTGAAAGAACAAACAGTGCACCTACAAAGGATCAAGAATCAGGTTGATTTCAAGTTTTTCAATAACAGCATTAGTTGTAAGAAAATAATGAAATATCATTGAGGAGATTAATAGGTGAGCTTTACAGAGAAAAAGTCTGGGAGGGAGGGGAAATCAGAGGAAGAACTAAATTAATTGGTAATTGATTAAAGCCTCCACAACTATAGTTTAATGGTACAAAAGTTCTTGTGCATATCTTCCAGGACAGAAAATTAGGCATGATTTATCCCCACTGGATGATCTTTCTCCTCTAGAGTTAAAAAGAATAATTTCATCTTGTGTTTGTATTACATCTTATACATTTAAAATTATATTAATATTTACTACCACATTTGAACTTTTTTGGAACAGAAAGCTCAAGTGTTACTGTGTTCAAGTAGCATTGTTTGCCTTATTGTATAGACCAGAAAGCTGAAACCCATTAAAGTCATGCCATGGATTGCTCACAGAGCCAAACCTAAACCCCTACATCTCTAACTCCCATAGTTCTGCTGTTTCTTCAGCATAGTGAAGGAGCATGAAAGCTCAGGTGAGCTGGGTGGATTGTGAACTGATTTGTCAAATGGTCCTTGCTTGGAAAGGCCTTTTGGCAAGGAGTGGGAATTCTTAAATGAAAAGGTAATTGTGTCATCCATGAGAAGGCTGTATTTGGCTTATGTACCATGATTGTCCTCAGCTCAGAGATATGATCCAATAATGAAAAAACATCTCTTTTCCCACTTGGAGTTCTTGTTATTCATTTATGTGGATAAGGTTTTATTGGG
This sequence comes from Ailurus styani, assembly GCA_002007465.1. Classification (NCBI taxonomy): domain Eukaryota; kingdom Metazoa; phylum Chordata; class Mammalia; order Carnivora; family Ailuridae; genus Ailurus; species Ailurus styani. The sequence goes on from LNAC01001549.1 coordinate 10,567, forward strand.
ATAATTATTATAAATTAGCACACATGAAGAGTAGTTCCAATTGCATTTTTAGAGCATAAATGTATGATAATGAATTTCATGGCAACTCATACAAATCTCCTTGTCTTGAAAGATACCAGCAGGAAAGACATTACTGTGTCAGAGAAATAACAGGAAGAAACCCTTCTAATTTTTCCTTCCTAAATATGAAATGTCTCTTTCCCATGGAGCTCATAAAGGCCTTTCATATTGTCAGCTATACATAAGCATTCTTTTTACCAACTATCCTAAGGTTCTAAAAGTCCCAGTGAAGGAACAAAGAGATCATAATAATTCTCAGAAGCTGACCAAACACTACAATCCTAATTAGGAGGGGAATGGAATCATGAATGCAGCAGTGTGTCAGCTCTGTAGCTAGTCTCCTCTTTGGCAGGGTGATGAGCTTCAGAGAGTCTGTTCCATCAATGTAGAATGTGGTCTCCTGCTCTGTAACTATGCTTTCATTTGTGTTTCCATTTGAAAGATATACTCTGTGATAATCTGGAAACTCCTGTCTCCACTAGACACATATACACATACACATACTCCCTCTCTAACAGACCTCTCATGCTGTGAAAGCACAGTCCTTGTTTAGACCATTGAAAATTAAAACATAAATAAGGATGGATGGGGTCTGAACTGTATATGAGGAACTTTCAGAGTCCTATGTATCAAAATTGTAAACAAAAAAAATACAGAACCTGATCTAATAGGGGAGTCTAAAATGGGAGTTCCAGAGTGCCCTTCCAAAGATGAGTCACTCAACTTGCCCCTAGAAGAAGGGCCCCCAGAAGAACCCTACTCAGAAGAATGCTCCCACATAACTCCACCCAATCTCATTCAGAGAATAAATGCTCCAGAGCATCCCAGAAGATGGCAAGGAAGATGGTGGCAAATGACTGTGAGGTGGTGGGCACAGGACCCAAGGAGCATATCAGTTCCTTGGCTTGATGTGACATTGTCAACTACCATGGAGATATGCTTTATGATGAGTACATTCTCCCCCTCTCCCCCCCCCACTCATTGTAGACTACTGGACCAGATAGAGTGTCATCTGGAAGCAGTATGTGTTGAATGCTCAGAGTCAGATCTTAAAGATACAGGGAAGACAGTGGGGGCATGCCACCCACAACTTCAAAGCCCTTCAATACTTCTACCCCAAGTCTCTCACCCACAACACCTCTCATATCTGTCCCCTTCCCAACCGGAAGGCTGACTGCTTGAAGAATTCCACCATGTCTCTGAAACGTCTCACCAAGAAGCTTCTGAACCAGGACATTCAGATAGAGAAAAATGGACATTCCTCTGTGGAAGATGCTCAGGCCACCATGGAGCTGTACAGGCTGGCTGAAGTGGAGTGGGAACAGCACCTGGCCCACAATCTCCCAAAAGACTAGCAGCAGTGGGGACACTGGTGATGTGGGGAGACAGAGGGAGCATTGCACCCAAGAGAAACATGGCTGTGGACCAGTGGACAGCACTACCAGCTCCACTTCTTTGCAAGTTTGTGGTGTGACCGAGAGAGAGGCTCCACTCTAGACTTAATATCCACTGAAATTTCACCTCAGGTGTTGTTTTCCGTGTCTGGTTAAGTTTCCCGTGCCTCTATGTATCCCAGTAAGCCTCTATGTCAGACTCAGCCCTATACGGTTTACGTCTTAAATGGTGCTAAACACAGATCCCAGGGTGCTTTGCTCCAGTCAGGCCTTTTAACTTTTAACAAGCAGGACATACTGGGAAATTTAGTTTCTCAAACTGCCTTATCACTAGGGTGGCCCCAGATCTCATTTTATGCCTTTTGTTCTAAGTAATTAGCAGCACCTTTTCGCTCTCAAAAGTTCTCTAGTTGGTTGATCACACTCTGCATCCCAGACACTGCTTTTGGCTCAGATTCTCCACCTAGTCTGTTTTGGGATATCTCCTTTCTTCCCATCTTGACTTACAGAAGAACCATCCCTGGTAGGATTCAGTTCTCCTTCAGGTTACAAGGCAATAGAGTTAAGAGAGCATGACTTGGAAATCAGCTTCTCTGATTTAGGAAAGCAGTCTGTTTCCTAAAATAATAGAGGATTTATTTAATTTACATCCTACTTGGTAGGTTAAAAAATAATTTAAAGTGTTTTCATGGTTTTTCGTCTTTTATTTTGCTAAACCAAACCTCTAAAAACTCAAATTATTCCCTTGATAAATTTTTATAATGGAAAATAAAATAAAATAAAATAAAATAAAATAAAATAAAATGGAGCTCCATATGTAAAAGGTAATTAAAATGGGCCAAAGAAAATGAGTCATATGCACAGGTGAGTCTGAAAATCTTTTAGGAATAGCTAATTTATATGTTAATACCCTTTGCAATTTTAAGATTTGAATTTTATTCTGCTTTATACTTGCAGCAGTGTTTTTTATTTCAATCAGTACCCGTTGGGTATATAATTTATTACTGGGGGATTTAGAAGGAAATGTAAAACTCTTGCGGAGTCTGGCTAGCACCAGCTGAATTTTGTATTTTTCTTTTCAAACCCCAGATTTTCTTACTTGAGTTACAGGTTAGATTGCCTTTGGTAAGACAGTGTAGTTGGCAAAGTTAGTTTTTGGACCCTGTCCCCCAGCTTCCTTACTGTCTCCAACTTTCTCTTTGTGTTATCTGCCCTCCTTCCCTCCCTTCCCCCCCACCTTCCCTTCACATCTGGTACTGGCTGTTCTCTTTCTTTCTTCCTATTAGAATCTGCTCTGAGGAGTCACTCTAATACCAATCATTTATGACTTAGTATGGATTTAAATCAACTTTATTCCCTCTCATACAGAGCATCCCACTAAGCTTATCTCCACTTATGGAATTAAAGACTTTGTCTCTTATTAAAGAGGTTTCACGCTTCATCCAGCTTGTGGAGAAGGTAAATTTTTGGCCATTAGACCTTAGGCATTCAGAAATTGATGGATGATTGTATCACTCCAAATACTTAACAGTGGCTAGTACACCTAGTAGCAGTTCAGTAAGAATTTGCTAATTGGATAAGTGGTTATCCACCCCTCCTACCAATAAGGCTTTGGCCATTAGGTTTTGTCTTTAGATTTTCAATGTGTCCAGATTGGTATTGTGGGGCTTGGGCACATTGTGGATCCTGATATTACACTGCAGTTTGATAATGAAAAAGGTTACAATATTTGAGAAGATTGAATCTTGAAGGTTAATTCAATGAGCAGTCACAGGACAGAATCATAAAGTTAAACAGACATATATGAATCTTCCAGAATGGAAAAGTGTCGAAATTGCTGGAAGATTAGATCATATTAGTCATTTGCTGTAAACCTGCTCCGGCTGTACCTTCAAAGAACAGCTTATTTCCTGACTGTCAGTCAACTGTGGCGTGATTAGAGGGAGCAGGATCTGAGGAGGTCAGAGTCTGGGCTCTGGAGTCATTTTTTTTTTAAGAATTTTTTAAAAAGATTTTATTTATTCATTTGACACAGAGAGAGAGATTACAAGTAGGCAGAGAGGCAGGCAGAGAGAGAGGAGAGAGGAGGAAGCAGGCTCCCCGCCGAGCAGGGAGCCGGATGCTGGACTTGATCCCAGGACCCTGGGATCATGACCTGAGCCGAAGTCAGCGGCTTTAACCCACTGAGCCACCCAGGCGCCCTCTGGAGTCATTTTTGATGAGTTTTTCTTTTGCCTAAAACACAGCAGGAAAAGCGAATGCAAAGTAGAGAAGAGATTTACATGTTTTTCCTTATTGCTCACATGAAACTTATATTTCCACTTAAAATCTTTGCACGGAAAGCTCTTGGAAAAATCGACCCCTGAAGCAAGCATTATTTAGAGTTTGGGATGTGGCTTTCTGGCAAGGTGTAGGTTTGAATGTGATTAGCAGACAAGCCCTGTGCTGAGCCTCTTGGCTTCTGCTGGCTGGCGTTCATTCATACACCACCCAGCCTTCTCTGTTTGTGCTACTGCTAGAAATGTTCCTGCTACCATTCAGACATTCTCTAGTACATTCCCAAACCTTCCTTAATTGTCATCTCAGAGTGGCCTACCTTCTATGCATACAAATCAATCATTGTAATTTTCTCTAAGAAATCCTGGGAGGAGGAATTGGTGGTTGAGCTGGATGAGAATATTTCTGCTCTAATCACCAAACCTATCTTATTGATGTAAGGACAGTTTCTACAGCTTTGGGAGAGGAAATTAGAAGAAAAAAAGGGGTACTTTGCTCTCCCCTTGACAGAGGTAATTGCCTTAACTACTACGTAACTTTTCATTCTCAACCTCTTACACTCCCATTCCTAAGAATCCTCTGAGTTGCTGTCTTTTTTGGCCTGATATTGTTTTTCAATAGGTTAAGGTTACAACTGTTAATAAACTAGAGCTTTTGCTCCAGGGCTGTCAAACTAGCACTTTTCAAGTCTGTAAAATTTGTTTAACAATTAAAAGAGATTTGAAATCTCATATATTCATGTAAGTAGCTCTTCCTTTCATGTTTTTGCCTAGCTATAACTGGAGACGCTTTTAAACTACAAGCTTTTCATTAAGTAGAAAATATAATTAATGAGGAGAAGGGCAAAATGCTCCTAGTGACCTGCCTAAAGAATCCCTTTAACTAATGACAGCTTCTCTCAAATGAAAGCAAGAATTATACTGATTCTGAACAATATGAGGGCGGGGCAATAAAATCAGGAAAAATTTAAGAATAACATCATTGCCCTAATAAGTAGTTTTCTGCTGTGAAAGCTTATAAGCCCTTTATTTAAGGCTTATTTGGAACTATAAAAGCCATTGCATTCTTAAGATTGTTCACCATTATCATTTTGCCCTACTGAGCCTAGAATGCAATGGCTCAGTAGGGCAAAATGATAATGGTGAACAATCTTAAAGATCTTTCTGTCAGAAGAAGCCTTACTGGAATGTCTAAGAATTTTGCAATGTCATTTGAAATAAAATTTCATTTAATATAGTTCAAAATCTCATTCCAATGAGCTTCAAATAAGTATCCAAGTGACTAATACAACTTTCTTTAACCATACCCTTAATTATCTGAACCTTTTTCTAAATTATATTTTTGCAGAAAGAAGTGTATCAGTAGATAATCATGTTCTAGTCTTTTAAAAAATAGTATTTCTAGTACATTGTGGGTTCACTATGGGTTAAACACAATCTCTTAAGTCTTTTACAGCTACATCACTAGTCTGGGCTGATGCTATTGATGGTTTGAAAGATGACTCCAAGACCCAACAATATCTTCAGTCTTCAAATATTAAATTTTGTTCACAAATGTAACTTACTATACTCTACTCACTAAGGCAGGAAATTGGATTCATAGGATTTCCAGCCATAAATTGTGGAAAACAATAGGGTTTCAGTTTAACCCCCAGGTACCCAGACAAAAGAACAGCCACAATTTTCTATCCTCAGACCCAGTGAAAAAAGGATTGGATATGATGATGTGTTATTACATTGAAAGTCGCCAAAAATGATTGCCCATGGTTTGGAAATTTTTTTATAGTAAATTTGTGGTATTAGAAACTGATTGTTGTTACTCACTGTATGCAGCCACCGACACAAGTGGATGACATTAACATGGTAAATGCTTTAAAATATTTTTTGTCTAGGGCGCCTGAGTGGCTCAGTGGGTTAAAGCCTCTGCTTTCGGCTCAGGTCATGATCTCAGGGTCCTGGGATCAAGGCCCGCATCGGGCTCCCCCTCTCTCTCTCTGCCTGCCTCTCTGCCTCCTTGTGATCTCTCTCCCTCTGTGAAATAAATAAATAAATCTTTAAAAAAATATTTTTTTGTCTAAATAGAAGAACGAGCTCTAGCCTATATATTTTTAAGATATTAAACCTATTTTCATTGCCAATTGCTGCTCTTGGTAATCTGTTTCATTTTTGTCTTGTACCCCTACTCATTGAGTCAATTGAACTTATTCAGGAGAAGACAGATATGACCTGGAACAAATGTATCATTGCTCATCCCTGAGTTTCAGACTGCAATTTTTTAGTGCACTGTGAGATAATTGTTTAAAAAACCAGGCTTTGATGAGGGTAAAGATCCCCTTTACATACCAAGAGAAAAATGTGGTGGTGTGAAAATTGTAGTTGACCATTAGCCATTGGGAGGATGGGAGATACTAACATACGGGAAGTGTCTGCCACTCAGGAAACCAAAACCACGTTGGTGCTTGGAGGAGCTTAGAGATATATTTGACGAAGGATGTACATACTCTTAAGATGCTGATCCTACACTCTGGGCTACAGAAGGGGCTGGTATTGCTTTTCCTGTTCATAAGTCTTGGATCACGTGGTGCCCTGTATCAACACATAGTAGCCATAGTTGAGTAGAAATGGCACCATGGCATGATAAAGCAAAGAGGTCTGGAGATAATGTACATACATGGTCCTCAAGGGCTGCAAAACAGATCTTTTTTTAAAAGATTTTATTTATTTATTTGACAAAGAGAGATTACAAGTAGGCAGAGAGGCAGGCGGAGAGAGAGGAGGAAGTAGGCTCCTTGCTGAGCAGAGAGCCTGATGCAGGCCTCGATCCCAGGACCCTGAAATCATGACCTGAGCCGAAGGCAGAGGCTTTAACCCACTGAGCCACCCAGGTGCCCTGCAAAACAGATCTTTAAGTTCTCATGTGCCCTGGTGGAGGATAAAAGAGTAAAGAAATTATAGGTGGCTCAGAAGAGAACTGGGGTTAGAAGAAGTAAATGCTGAGTGCAGGAATCTTACCATCAGAGTAATGGCAAGGTTCATGGTCATTAGCAGTAGCTGCCAACATTGATTCCTCAAAAGCCAGGTGGCCCTGAGACACTATACAGTGGTCACTTATGCAAGACACACAATGGTCAGGTATGGTTAGAGGCAAACTCAGTAGAAGTCAGAAAGGAACCAGAGATCAACGTGCAATACAGAGGTTCCTTCTCCAGTGCAAAGAGGTTATATAAGCTTCCCTCTGGACCCCAATGCCCGCTTGAGGAAGAAGAGAAGATATTTTGAGAAAATAGAGGCATCTCTAATAGGAAGTTTGAACTTTAAATTGATTGAATATTAACTTGACAGACACTGGGAGAATTTGGGCTCCAAAACAAAATGAAGTCAGATATAGAACATTAGGTTGATTTTTTTTTGTAATTGAGTCATTGTGTAAATTTGTACTTCCTCTAACAAATGCATTCTCTAATTCTTTATTGACTAAGGCAAGAATCATCTGCCTTTCCAACTCAGCACTAAGTCTAAACTTTTATTTATTTTCCAAGTCTTCCTTTATATTTATTTTTTCCAGCTCTATTGTGGTATAATTGGCAAATAAAAAATATATATACATTTAAGGTGTACAGTGTAATGATTTGATATATGTATACATTGTGAAATGATTACCAAAATCAAACTAATTAACATGTCCATCACCTCACATAATTACTGTTTTGTGTGAAAACACTTAAGATCTACTTTCTTAGCAAACTTCAGGCATAAAATACAATATTATTAACCATGCTGTGTATATACAGTCACCATGCTATATATTAGATCTTCAGAAGTAATTAACCTTATAACTGAAATTTTTACTCTTTGACCAAGATCTCCCATTTACCATGCTCCCCCTAGTCCTTGGCAATCATCATTCTTCTGTGTCCTTCTATGAGTTCAAAAGTCTTCCTTTTCATATAGTTACTCTGGGGAAAGTATGAAGGGGGATGAAATGACAGGAGAGAAGTTCTTTATTAAAATGCAGATTCCAGGGCGCCTGGGTGGCTCAGTGGGTTAAAGCCTCTGCTTTCGGCTCAGGTCATGATCTCGGGGTCCTGGGATTGAGGCCCACATTGGGCTCTCTGCTCAGCGGGGAGCCTGCTTCCTCCTCTCCCTGTCTCTCTGCCTGCCTCTCTGCCTACTTGTAATCTCTCTCTCTCTGTGTCAAATAAATAAATAAAATCTTTAAAAAAAATGCAGATTCCACTGGAAGTAGTTACACTTTAAAATTGTATCAATTAATACTAAATTATTAGTTAACAAAATAGTTGTCCATTAATACCTCAGTAGAGGTTTGCGGAGATAATAAAGACTAGGCAGTCTAGAGAAGGTGGTTAAGAAGGAATTAAGAAGTGGGGTGCTTGGATGGCTCGGTTGGTTAAGCATTTGTCTTTGCTCAGGTCCTGATCCCAGGGTCCTGGGATCTAGCCCCACCTTCAGCTTCCTGCTCAGTGGGGTGTCTGCTTCTTCCTCTGCCCCTCCCCCTACTCATGCTCTCTCCTGCACTTTCTCTCTCAAATAAATAAATAAATAAAGTCTTTTTAAAAAGAAAGAATTAAGAGGGAGGTATAGTTTTCTTTATATATCTGAAGTTGCTTAGATAGTATTTATCACTTGGTTCTTAATACACAGGTGGAGACTTGTTATCAAGGCAATACTATGAGGTAGTTAAGAGCACAGGGTTTGGAGTGAGACAAGCCTGGGTTCAAATACTAGCTGTGTCATCTTGGACAAGTGACCTAACCCACTTTAGCCTCAGTTTTCTCATCTGTAAAATGGGGGAAATACTACGTATGGCAAAGTTTTGTTGTAAGGAATAAGTACAATCTGAAAACTTCCAAGAGTAATATCTGAAATGTAATAGTTGCTCCGTAAGTGTTTGTTTCCGGATATCCCTTGTCAAACTGTGTTGGACATCTTCCCTTTGCCTCTTTATCCTTTTCTGTCCTACTCTGTGTCCTGGAAGACTGACCGGTATAGATTCCATCACTGGATTTCCTTGTTCTCTGGCTTCCTGGTGGTTTAGAGCAATGGAGAACTCTAGTAGGAGATCAGAGGGAAGAAAGTGAAGTTGGGGTATTTTTTCCTTTAGCTTCCATCCTGCAAGATGCCATGGACTGATTAGGTTCTTCAAGGAAAGGTCACAACTCCATTCAGGAAGCCTTCTCAATGGAAACCTTTTTTTTCCTTCTGTTGCTCTTTCAGGCCTGAGGTGATAACCCCCCTCTAATCTCTCCCAATATTTTGTTATCTCTTTCTGTGGTTTACCACACCTTTGTAAATAGTCCCTTTTAATAACTTTCCTCAAATTATTTAGTTTGAGCATGCCTGCCTATTTCTTGCTGAGACCCTGATTGGTACATTCTCTTACCATTTCTAAATATCTATGACAAATAGAAGGAAGACACATGCACTCTGTTAATAAAGGCCTGGATTACCTGCCCCAGTCTTTCCTTTCAGATGCTGAACTCCAATGAGGGTACAGTTTGGTCTAGTGAAAGAACACAAAGCAAAGGGTCAGAAGACTTAGAGCTTTGCTTTGGTTCTGCCATCAATTCTCTGAGCTTGGGCAAGTGATAGGGCTCCTCTGTAGATCTCAATTCTTCTGTAAAATGAAGGAATTGAATCAGATGACTTCTACAGTCACTTCTGATGCTTACTCTGCAGTGACTGAAGCTTTACATGACAAAGTTGTAGCAGACATTCTTTTGTTTAAAGGTTTTTTTAAAAATTTATTAGAGAGAGAGAGAGAGCAAGCACAAGTGGGGGGAGGAGTAGAAGAAGAGGGAAAGGCAAGCTCCTCACTGAGCAGGGAGCCCAACAGGGGCCAATCCCAGGACACTGGAAAGGAAACTGATGCATCTCCTAATCTTTCATAAGAAAGAAAAGAAGAAAAACAAAACAAACAAAACTAAACTAAAATAAAAGGAGAAGAAGGAGGGGGTACTGAGGAGAGAAAGGAGAATGAAAAAACTTTTACAAATGATAAATGAAGCTTTTAAGCCTTCTAATCAATCTCCCTGCACTCAGATTGGCAGATTAGGACTCTTGACATCTGAATGATTTATTATGACTTAAAGTCCATAATTACAGCACTTCAGCTTGATTTCTTCACAACAGGAGGCAGTGGAAGGAGACAGATGATAAGCAGGAATCAAGACCAGTCACTGCAGAAATGGGAACTTAAATGGTGATTCTTCTATATGGTCTTGCAGACATCAGAATTTTTTGGTTTGGACAGTTTGTGAGAGTAGGGGGAGGAGAGAGGGAGGAGAATACTTACACACACTTAGACAAAAAGAACAATTAGGGTATATGGAGAGGCATATAATAGCAAGGAGTGGTTTGGGAGAAAGCAGTAAGACTGTGCATTGAGATCTATTATGTTCTAGCCCACTGTGTTGTGGGCTTTATATACGTTATGGCACTTAATCACCACAACAGCTATGTGAGGTAGAGATTATGATAATTTTAAAGAAGAGGAAGCAGGCTCAGAAGAGGCTAAGAAACTTGCCCAAGTTCACCTAGGTTTATCAGTAAAGGGAAAAACCACCAGCATTTGAACCTAGGTTTGGCTGGTTTCAAAGTCTCTAAAGACTTTCAAAGGCTGCTAAAAAATAATATCATGAATTATATACTGTGATTTTAGGGCATACAGATAGTTTAAAACAATTTATTCATGAACTCATTCAAGAAATATTTATTGTATATCTACTATGTTCCAAGCAATGTTCTATATACTGGCATACAATGGTGAACAAATCAGATGAAATTCCTACTCTTACCTCCTAGGAACCTACCTCCTAGTGAGGGAGACAGATAATTAACAAGTATGCAAGTAGCAAAATATAATTTTCTCATAGCCATAAGTGTTTTGAAGAAAATTAAATAGGGAGAAATTGATTGGGAGGTGGTCATATGTGGTTTCTCTGAGAAAGTGACATTGAAGCTGACTCTAGAATGATTCAGGAACTGGCCTGCAAAGACCAGGAAAAAAGGAAATTTCAGACTGAGGTATAGCAAAGAATAGAAGGGGAGTCAGTTTAACTGGAGAGGGAAAGAAGAGAGAAGGTGATATAGATAACTGTAGATTATAATGAAGGATTTGGCTTTTATTCTAAGAATGATTGTTAGCCACTAGAATCCTCAACTATTTTCTCCACCCAGGTCTTAATGGAAGGATTTCCTGAGAATAAACTTGATGACTTAGGATTCCTAATGTAAACCTTAGCTACTTCTCAGATAGAATTAATCAATATCCTTCATGACAAAACCACATATTAAATGCCAGTTTGTACATGGCACAAAGTTCCAGTTCAGTGGTTGCCACCCCATCTGTGTGTGTGTATGTAGAGTGTGGAGGTAAGTGTGGTATGCATGACTACAAGATCTGGAAGGTCAGGGAGATAGGTGGGAATACCCACAGACCTCAGCATTCCTCAGCTCATCTCCTCTCCAGCTTAAGGAACCATAACCTCTTTTCCTTAGTGTTTGTGGAAATTTCTTGGTCTACCTGCCTGAGTCCCTTCTGAATGAAATGCAGCTTCCAATGAAAATGAAGGGAAGATGTTTGCATGGCTTTGAATCTTGCATTGACAATTCCAGCAACTGCACAGGATGTATTTACATGAAGCGGGAAGCATTTACGTTGTGCTCGAATTACATAGGTTGTGGAGAGGAGATTGTTAATGCAAACAAAGACTGAGAGGGTTGATTTGATTTCTTAATTTAACCCAAGACTATGTGATGGTAGGATATGTAAATAATTTGCTCAGTGATGGAAGATTTCATCTTTCTATTAAAAAAAATAGAAGGAAATAAGGGGGTTGTACCTAGAGGGGGCAGTGAGAGGCCTAGATGGGGCAGTGAGAGGGCTTTTGCTATGGTAGTTATTGATCTGGATGCTGGTTACATGAATGTGTTCAATTTGTGAAAATTCAGTAAGCTGTACACTTATGATTGTGCTTTTTTATGTATATGTTATACCTCAGTAAAATTCTACAAAATGTGAACTAAATGAAATGCAACTCTGAAGGCATTTTCAATATAATAAATCCATGATAATTAATAAGCACTGGAGTAGGAGTTTAGAGCCTTAGGTTTAGTATAAGCTCTTCTACTAACTCACATGAATGAGTAATAATAATGCAGAGTTTTGAGGTCCCCAAATAAATGACATCTTTTCTTCTCTTCCTCCAGTTCTGAAGTGATAGAGACAAACAAGTAAAGCAGGCAGAGATCAAAGAGCTTTATTTATGATGGAAGTGCTAGAGGAAGTGATTTAGATATGTTTACCAAGTAAGCTTCTTAATTATGAACTTCAGAATTAGGCAGAGATACCCACTTAGAACCAAGAAATTAAAGAAAACTGTAGGTCTTGCCCAGAAAGGGGAGGTTACGGCAGCAAATAGAACAGAACTCATCCCCTCTAAGAGCAGATAGATCTCTACCGGCTACACATGGCCTGTTCCTGCTCCCAAATCTACCAATCAGAATTCCTACCTCCTAAGAGGGAAAAAATGAGAGGCTGAAGAGAGGTCATTGGTGTTATGTTAATTGATATTTTTCCACTTGGGAACATGAAGCCAAAAGAAAGGGTGTCCCCAGCCTTCCTTAACTGGCAACAAAAACAACTCCAGCCATGAAGATGATAGCAACTGCCATTTATTGAGCACTTACTATGGTGAGGCACAGGACAAAGTATTTACCCATGTGTATTTTTACATATATTATCTAATTGCACTCTCACAACAATCTCAGGAAATAAGTATCATTATTACCTCCATTTTATATATGGAGTAAGCTACCCGAAGTCATATAGCTAGGAAATGGTAGAGCCAAGATTCGAACATAGTCTCCAAAAGCCGTACCTTTAGACATAACATTAGCATAATGAAATGTAGAGACTAGAATCAGGCTGCCACATTTTAAGTCAGTACCACTTACTAGTTGTGTATCCTTGGCCAAGTAACTAAATTGCTCATAGTTTTCCCATCAGTAAAGTGAAGATGTTCTTTCCCCTCTCTGGGACTCAATGTCCTTACTTGTGACATTTATAGAGTAGGTTAGAACCATAGTTCTCAAAGTTTGACTTCTGGACTAGAAGCATCAACATCATTAGGAAACTTGTTCAAAATGATTGTGCTGAATCTGAAACTCTAGCATGGGGCCCAGAAATTTGTGTTTCAGTGAGTCTTCCAGGTGATTCTGATATATGCCAAAGTTTAAGATCTTCTGATCTAGATGATCTCAAAATTTCCTTCTAGTTCTGTCCTTCTGACCTCTAACATCAATGGCTAGTTACCCATTCTTCTTGTTAGGCATCCACCCACTAGAGGAGACATTGCTTTACCCTCAAGAATCTCTCACTGTGAGACTGGTGTTGGTGGTGTTGGGGAAGGGGCATAGAGATGCCTTGAGGAATGCCCTTTTTGATGGGGGAAAACACACTACTTTAGTGTCTTGGGAAGGCCTGAAGGTAGGGCTTCAGTTTAGGTCTGCCTCTTTGCCTCAGACTGTGCTAGTGGCAGGTGAGGAGATAGAGATTAAAGCCAGCCCTTCACCTGAGGTGGGAGTTGGTATGGGCTGCAGCAGATGCCAGGGTGGCTGGGTTAGAGATATGGCCAGAGGTTCAGACCCTTACAGAATTAAACTGTGGGACATGGTTAGGAGACCATGTTTTTAGCATTTTTCCTGATTTTCCTGGACTTATTGCCTTTGCTCTTCCTCCCCATCCCGTAGACACTAGGTGGCTTGAGCATTCTGACTTCCAATGTTACTGAGGCAGTATTTGTCAGAACAGAGCCAGGACCTCAGAAGAAACAGCAGGCAATTTGGAATAGTTAAAGGGGAGCTTTTAACTAAAAACATGCCTTTGTATTATATGGCAGTGGATAAAGTCCTTATTAACACCTCAACACAGCTAAGGGATAATATTTGGCAATTATGTGAGAGGGCTTTGACAAGCTGTAGAAATAGAGGGCATTATTATTATGAAGAGCACTGAATTGGACTCTTGGGCAAACCATGGCTTTCCAATAAAGCCAATACAGGGGTTTAGAAATGTCTACATAGTGTGCTTTGAGGGATGTCATTTAACCTCTTAGCACAAATTTATTTGTCAGATAAGTAGCTGTTACCTTGGCAATTCAAGCAGTGCCCTGACAGCATGGGACATGGGATAGGAAAATTTTGCTTGGATACTGAGGGTGAGGGCAGGAATCCTAAAGGGAATTGCAGGGATTAAGTGATATGCCATGTACAAAGTACCTGGCATGGAAAAAGTACTTAATAAAATAAATTAAGGTAAAAATGTTTGGAAAAGTTGGGGGCACGGGGTACTGGCTAGGAAGAGCAGTTTGGAGGAAGGTGGGGGCACTGAGCAGGTGGTGGCTTGGGGAATGTTGGAAAGGAGGGGAAATGAGAGAGGGGTACAAAGGGGGGGAGGAAACAAGTCAATTTGGCTGACTTGTTGAGGAGTGTAAGGGCTATTCAAAAGCCCTTGGCTTCATCAGGCTGAAAGTCCTAGGAAGGCAATTAAAAAAGGACGTGTTTGTTTTGCAGTCGAAAGGGTTATTTTAAATTTTTTGAATTTTACTCTAAGCCACCTTTGAAATGTCTATGCCACACAGGTCAGTAACCTGTTGGCATGGGAAATTACATTCTTTTTTCGGGAGCCTCCTGACAGAATAATAATATATTACAGCAAAATCAAGAGAATTAACTTGAATCATGCCGCTTCCTTTTTTGAAAGTTGTGCTTAGCTGTATTAATGAAACAACATTCAGGCCAATGCTTCCCTCAGGTTGAACAAAACACTGGTTGAAACCGGATCAGGGATCTGTCACTAACTGTGTAACTTTTGGAACTCACATTCCTATTCCAGATGTACTTTCCTTCCTTAAAGAGCAAATGGCTTCTAAGATCCTGTTTTTGATTTGGTTCTCAGTAAGCTTGCATACTTCCTCCATCCTTCCCACCATGGCTCACAGCTCCTCCCGCTGCTTTTAGACAGTGAGGGAATGCTATAAAGTTTGCATACGGAATGCATAAAAAGCAAGACAGGCCCTGAACACCAGTTATCATCATCATCAAACCCTGTCACTTCCCAGGGAAATAGAACAAGGTCTCCAGGAAGAAATTATGTCCTGATTCTAGATACCAAAATGTCACATTGTGTTGGCCAATTCCTGCAGATGTTGTCAAGCAAGAGGCATCATGAGACATTAAAAATTCTCTTTGTGAGCTTAGACTGCCAAACATCAGACTTGCCTCTCTTCAGTTACAAACTGGGCTTCAGGCTGGTCCCTTCCTTTTTCCCTTCAACTCTCTGATGTGGGCTGAGGCCAAGGGCAGGGATCCTTGGCCCACTGGCAGTCTTTCATCTGGCCCATTCACAGGACTTTTCCAGAAATGTCTCTACAAAAGTTACAGCCACAACACAGTGGTTTGTTCTCAGCAGGCTGCCTGCATGGCAAATGCGATTTAAAGGAACTCTTCAAATGATTGCTAGGACTTTGTCTGGGAAACTGCGTAAAGCTGGTTTAATTGGGAGTGCATACTTTGAAGAGTTTTAAATTCACTTTATATTTGTTCTGCTTCTACCTTTCTTCATCTTTTCTCCATCAGCCCCAACTGTCTTAATTCAGTAGTAGTTGCCTCCCTTGGGACTCTGGTTTCCTCTCTGGCTCTCTTCCTGTCCTCCTGAGCTACCTTCCCAGCCGCGAGGCATTTGGACAGAGATCAATGTGTATGGGATGTGCTTCTTTATGTCCTACATTTTTTCTATGCCCACCAGCCTATCTGGAGCTCCCACAACTTCTGCCTCTCCCTTCAGTCTCATTTTATATATCTTTGGGGTTCTGGGAGCATCACTGGATCAAAATGATTTATGTGAAAGCCATTTTAGCTTAAAAAAGAACAGAGTTCACAGTGTCAAGTTTCTGAATAAATTGTGATTGGGCTGATAAGCCTGAAATAGGCTGGCAGGAAAAGAGCCTTTGAATGTGTTTTCCTCTACCTGGAGTGACTTCCCAGCCTTCTAAACCTAGCTGACCACTATATCTAGTATATCTGCAAAGCTCAGCTCAGATATCTTTACCTTTTCTGGGACGCTTTCATTGAACACTGCTTTAGTGGTCTTGTCCCTCCTCTTATACACCTCTAACAACAGCTAACATTTATTAAGTAGTTCTTATGTGCCAGGCATTTGCATGTATTAACTGATTTAATCCTCATAATCATTCTTTAAGATAGGTACTCTATTATTATTCCCATTTTACTGATAAAGAAACTGAGGCATTGGCTTAAGACACAGGTTAAACAAATTGTCAAAAGTAACAAAGTTAGAAAGTGGCAGAACTGGCTTTCAAACCCAGGCATTTGGGCTCCAAAGCTTGTACTTTACTATCTCTCCCTTCCCTAGTATAGCTAATATAGCATTTATTGCTACTAGTATAACTTTCTGGTTACTTGTCTATATCCACAACTAGATTGAAAATTCTGTGCAAAGCAGGGGTGGCATTTCACTCATTTCTGTATCCCCAGAACCTGGCACAGTGTTTGGTGTGAAATAGATATTCAGTAACTGTTGAATGAATGAATGAATAAGCAAATTTTGTTCAAATAGAAAGCACAAAGCTTTTAGAATTAGAAAACTTGGATTCGTATCTTGGCTCTGCCTAGCTGTGTGATCCTGGTAAAGTTATACAGTTTTCTTGAGTCTTAATTTCTTCTTTTGTGCAGTGAAAATAAAAGATATTTCAAAGTCTTATCCTGACTGTTAAATAAAATTACACCTATAGCACATATAACAGTAAAGGTTCTCAATACATGGTTTCATTCATTCATTCATTGATCCACCCATTCATTCACTCAGCAAATAATCATTGCACAACTGATGTATGGCAGACACTACAATATTTGTCGGGTATACACAGTGAACAAAACAAAGTTCTCACCTTGTGTAGTTATATTCTAGTGTGGAAGAGGAATGAAATAAATGAATAAACAACTTAAAATATGTATATAACATTTATAGAGTAAATAAATAGAGTAACTGGAAGGCTGTTTAATATAGAAAGGATAGTCCAAGAAAGGCATCTGACTGCCGCTGCTGATGAGGCTTGAAGGATGAGGAGGAGCTAGCCCTGTGAAGAGCCAAGGATGGCCATTCCATGATGAAGGAAAAGTCAATAAAAGTGACTTGAGTTTAGAAAGAGATGAAATTGTTCAAAGAAAGAAGAAAATTGTTCAAATTCCCTGTTGAGGAATTTGTGTTAATCTAAATGCAATGGGAAGCTTATAACTACATTATAAGTGAGGGAGTGGCTTAGTGTGATTTATATTTTTAACAGCCCACTTTGGCTGTTGTGTGTTATGTGGATTAGCATCCTATTGAAGTAGTCTAGGTTAAAAGTTCTAGTACTGGAACTGGGGTGGTAGCAGTGGAAATGGAGAGGAATGGTCATATTTGAGATATCTTCTAGAGGTAGGACCATTATAACTGGCTAATGGATTGAATATTAGGGACAATGAAAATGGAGGAATTGAGGATGATTCCTAGCTTTGGATTTGAACAACTGGGTAGATGGTGAAATAGAAATGTCCGGGAAAGGAGGAAAAATAAGAGTTATAGTTAAGATATGTTATGAACTGAATGTGCCCCCTCAAATTCATATGTTGAAGCATTAGCCCAATATGATGGTATTTGGAGGTAGGTCTTTGGGAGGTGATTAAGTTTAGCTGAAGTCATGAGGGTGGGGCCTAAGAAAAGGAAGAGATACCAGAGCGCTTTTACATGCTCTTTTTCTATGCCATGTGAGAACACAGTGAGGAGGCAGCCATCTGAAAGCTAGGAAGAAGACCTTTTCCAGGAGCAGAATCTGCGTGCATCTTGATCTTAGACTTCCCAGTGTGTGGATTTCTCTGGAACTGTGAGAAATAAATGTTTAAACCATCAGTCTATAGTATTTTGTTATAGCAGCCTGAGCTAAGACACATGTTAAATTTAAAATGCCTATTAGATATCAGAAGAAATGTCAAATGCACATTTAGACTTATGAGTTTGGATGTCATAGGAGGTCAGAGTTGTGGGATATGAATTTAAGAGTCATTTGCCTATAGATAGATTTAAGATCATGAAAGTGGATGAGATTACTGAAGGAAGAGTACAGATAGAGACAATAGCAATAATAGTAATGGTGATGATGATAATAACCTGTATATAGTATTTATTATACTTTAGATAGTATTCAAAGTGTTTTTTTATGTATTAACTCATTTGATCTTTAAAACAACACCGTGAAGCAGGTGCTGTGATTATTCCTGCTTTACAGATAAGGATGGATTAGGCCAATTGCTCAATTTCACACTAAGTAATAACAGATAGGATTCAAAACCAGGAAGTTTAGCTTCCAAGCCCATTGTCTTTTTTTTTTAAAGATTTTATTTATTTGACAGAGAAACAGCGAGAGAGGAAACACAAGAAGCGGGAGAGGGAGAAGCAGGCCTCCTGCTGAGCAGAGAGCCCGATGCAGGGCTTGATCCCAGGACCCTGGGATCATGACCTGAGCCGAAGGCAGACACTTAACGACTGAACCACCCAGGCACACCCCAAGTCCATTGTCTTAACTATTATGCTATTATTGCCTCTCAAGAGAAGAGAACCAGAATTCAGCACCAGGGCTCAATCACATTTAGAGGGTAGGGAGAGGAGTACCCAGTGAGGGAGACGGATGATGAATAACTAGAAGAGTATGGTGTCATGGAAGAGAAGAGAAAGATTATCAACAAGGAGGAAGTGTTAAACCATGTTGAATATTTTTGAGCAGTTCAGAAGAGAATAGAGAAATTTCCACTGGATTTGTCAATATGGAGGTCACTGGTGCCCTGAAAAGAGGAGTTCCTTCCTTATTTTATTTTCCATTTTCAGAAAGATTCCCCTCTTCAGTTACTACTTTCTTTTGTCAACTTTGATGATACCCTTTAATATGCTTACTGACCTCTTTAACCATGAATTTCATCAGCCACTAGGTATATGCACTCAGAACATTTCATTTGCTATGGAATGATTCTAAGTAGTGTTTTATATTCAGACTTTTATCCCACTGTCTTATTTTGGGGTGAAATAGTCTATTTCCTTGATTATTTGTTTAATTTCTTCTGAAGATATTTTCCTATGTCATCAAAAGAATTACATAAGAGGCTCTCTCCTTAGTTCCACTGCTCTCACTTGCTCAGCTGGTTCACTCAGAGTGAAAAAGGGGACAAGATTCCTGGCTGTTTCTGAATGGCAATCTGAGAGCTGTGTCACTAGGCAATTCTGTTGTACAGCACTCCTTCCCTACTGTTCCTACACATGAGTAATCAAGGAATAGTATCTGAAGGCTAAATCTCCCTTCAGCAAGGATAATGATTCCTGCTAGGCAGTTTAGAGTAAGGACAGGTCACATGACCAGTGCCTCTAATTAGCCTCTTGGCAGGCTCTAGTCTAGATTTCTTATTTAGGGCACAATGATACTTACATAGGGTGTGATTCATTTCTGCCAGTATGTCTGAACACATCTGAATACATCAAAAGGAAACATTTCCAGATGGAGTCCTCTTGAACACTGCTGCTTGGGGAGAGTGAGCAATGCCACACCTCAGCCTCAGTAGGACAAAGCACTTGGAGATGGAGCTTCCCCTTGCTCTCTGATGAGAAAAAGCAGTGCCCTAAATAGGATGTCATAAACCCGTGATTTCTCCCTCAAGCTCAGGAAAGCAGATGGCAGGAACACAGCAGGGGACTGACAAATGCTTATCACTACTTTGCACTAACTTTTCTCAAAACGTGTCAACATTAGCCTTCCCTGGATATCTCAGTCAAGGCATTGCTTTAAAAGGGAGCATTCTTGAAGTTAAGTTCCTCAGTGAGCAAGTGCTGCGCTGCCATTCCACACAGATTTGGAGCTCTTAGGGATCAACAGGTCAAGGCTCTTAGTGTTCCCTCACAAAAATATCTTCTTCCTGTAGAAATGATACATCTTAAGTAGTTACCCCAAAGCACTGAGGTATTTAATTTTCTTTGTACTTTGTTTAATTTTCTTTGTACTTCTCTGATCCTTCAGAATCATGGAAACCCCAGAGAATAGATAGAGGAAGGATTATCATTGGTGTTAAATACAGCAGAGAAAAAGAATGAATTATAGGAGAGCCAATGATCCTAGAATAGTAGAATTGACTTGTAGCCTGGTGGGAGGGTCAAGAGCATGAGAAAGGAAAGATTGTAAAGGCAACTTGAAAAGGGGAAATTGAAATGGTGAGAGGAGATGTGGGACAAAAGTACCTTCTAAGACTAGAGATGAGGCGGAGGGAAGATGGCCTTGTGAGATGATGGAGGCCCACATGATTAAGAACAAGTAAGACTCTCACTCTCTGCCACCATCCCTCCTATGGATCTAGAGATGGACAAGGAGAGATCCTCTGTAATTTTATTCCGTACACAACTAAAAGCAAAGGAGTGCATGAAGGGAACAGAAAGGAAGGCGGAGGAGCCTTGCCATTAGATCAGAAATAGAAACATCTGAAACTTTCTACTGGAAAAACTTGGCAGGATAAGACCCTCGTGGGACCTTAAAGGAATCTCAGTTTAACTCTTATTGGCCTGCATAGTGCAAGGGTGTGGTGTGCTTGGAAGAGCTTGTAGTCCCGGGAGAGAAACGTGACCATGAAAAGTTTCCTATGTGGGAGTTGAAGATGGAATATTCCTCTTTTTGTAAACTACTTCAGACAGGCTGGAAACTTATGATCACAGTGAAACCTGTCTCGAGGTCTGCTCTTCACCTCTACCAAGTCCCACCCTGTCAATGATGACTTTACCTTCTTTTGAGTTTCCAGGGAGAATATCTTTTCAATGCCAAGCAATCAATTTTTATGGGTATCTGCCTGGAATTTAAGTTTAGAGTTAGATTCTTTACAATAAGGACAGTTTATTGGCCAAAGTTAGACCCAACTCATAACTAGCAGATTAGCCAATGTAACAGTTTCAGACTGATAAACACAAGGAGTAATTGACCATGATTTTCCAGAACTCCATCAGTGGGTCTGAGCCTCACCCAAAAGGAAGTAGGAGATGAAATACTGCTGGAAAATTTTGTCTGGGACCAGGAGGCTTTGTACCTGCAAAATGAGTTCAAGCCTCAAAATTTGCCCTTGACAGAAAAGTAGAAACCCAAGGATTAGGACTTCAGGGGTCATGTTCCTAAAAATATATCACTTCTCCCATCTACTGGCAGATAAGTAAAATTATTTTAGAAGGTGACAGAGCCTTTCATTCCATAATCCAATCTCCCTAACAGAGGCCATGGCCACAGTTACACAGAAGTGTTAGATCCTTTTTGAGAGCAGATTTTCTTAGCAGAAAGGACAGAGTCCAAGAGTTTTTCCTGCTTGAAAGTGAGAGTGGTGGGCATTGGGCATAGTATCTGTTTTCTTCTTCAAGTAGCTATTGCTCTCAGTTATTTGACATGTCATCACTGTGCCTTTGGGAAGTACTAGAAGGACCTCAGATATTTTGCATGCAAGTTATGACATTTCTGACTTAGCAGTTCTTTGAATTTCCTTGTAAGCTTGATGAACTCTAGAATATTTTTCTTCTTTCAAAAATGCCAATTTCGGATCAACCTGTTTTGTTCAGATGTCACTTTTTCCAAATTATTGTATTACTTCAAATAATCCATAGCTTATTCCCCCAAAACCAATCTATTTGGGGTAAGTTATTTTGTGTCTAGTAGAGACATTGTTAGAGCTATACACAAACCCCTTTCTGTTAAAGAGGCACATTTGCCTTTCCTTTGAGGGGGGAAAGAATTACAGCAAAGGATGGCTGATCTCCAGCTCCAGGGTCTAGCACATGCTGGATCTCTTGGGATACCATCCATCTAAGTTCCTCCTCAGCTTCAGCAGAGAGGATTTACTGTTGCAGCTGGGCAGTATCCTTGCTTTGCAGCAGAACAGCAGTCACACAATGAAGATGCAAGCAAGAAAGTTGTCTGCAGTTCCTCTTTCTTGTTCAAGTAGACACCACAGACACCTCTATTATTATCTTTCCAGCTTGTTTCACACAAGAAGGTTTTGTCAATTTTCATTTCAGCTGAGCTGGGATGTACCAATACCAGATGTAGAGGAAGAGCAGATGGCTGGTCAGAGTTCAAATGGGTGCAGGGAAAATTAGGGTGTGCTTGCAGCATTTTACACTGTATGGAGTGCTTGTGTGGAGGAACATATGTTGCCAGGAGTGAGACTTATGTACTCTTTTCCAAGTAAAACACTCTTAGTCTATTGCACATCCTGCTTAATAGGCTTTAAGTGACCAGCAGTGCAAAGGAATGTGCCAATGACAAAAGCCCATCACTAGCTCCCAGAGGACACCCAGCAATCCTGCATCATCTCTTTTATTAACTTGTAAACAGCCCTGAACTGTTACTTGAACTGTAGTAGCAAGAAGAAAAGGAGATGGATGCAAATGACCAGGTTTGTACAGTATTAAGTTAAATACCATACAAACTCATCACCAGCAATGCTTCCTCCTGTCCTTTGAGTAACCCTCCCATTAATCTGGTAGAATGATTGGTTCAAGAATAAACTGAGTTGAAGAATGAACTCAAAACATTTTAGATTGTAGCCCATGACGTGGCTGATACAGAAAAATCTCACACACAGTTGAGACTCAAATTGCAGTGTAATAAACACTAGAAAGTGTAAATATTTGAGGATAAGGTACTAGGTTAAAAATTACATGACATGTTTTTATTGGAGTAAAACAGTATTATGATTACATTGAAGGAAAACTTTTAAACAAATCATCCACAAGCCCACGAACACAGCAACTATTTTTATTTTTGCATTTCCCTTTCTAGTCTGTATACAATTTAATTATTTCTCTAAAAATTTATATTTTAAATAAAATTATGTATATTTAAGGTATACAACATTATGATTTGATATAGCTATGCATAGTGAAATGATTACTACGGTCAAACTTATCAATATATATCTCCTCACACAGTTACCATGGTTTTGTGATGAGAACACCTGAAATCTGCTCTCTTAGCAGATGTCTGGTATTTAATTCAGTATTATTAGATACAGTCATCATGCTGTACATTAAATCTCTAGACTTATTCATCCTACATACTGCAACTTGGATACACATTTTTATATAGTTGCAATCCACATGAACATAATTTTGTATTCTGCGCTTCTCTCATAGCATCATATTGTAAACATTTTCAATGTCTCCACCTAATCTTCATAGTCTTTTTCAAGTTTTCATTTGAATTTTTGTGATTATGAAAGTAGTGCATGATTGTGGAAAATCTGGAAAGTATAATAAAGAATAAATTGGGAAAAGAGCACAATTTCACTATGAAAAGTCAACTGCTAAAAACATATTGGCCTATTTTCTTCTAGTCTTTTTATAATTAATGTATTTCCTTTACATAATTAAGATTATAATATATATTACTTTGGGGCGCCTGGGTGGCTGAGTCGTTAAGCGTCTGCCTTAGGCTCAGGTCATGATCCCAGGATCCTGGGATCAAGCCCCTCATCGGGCTCCTTGCTCAACGGGAAGCCTGCTTCTCCCTCTCTCACTCCCACTCCTTGTGTTCCCTCTCTCGCTGTGTCTCTCTCTGTCCAATAAATAAATAAAATCTTAAATAAATAAATAAATAACAATATATATTACTTTGTTTTATTAATATTATGTAACAAGGATTTCCCTATGCCCTTATGACTTAATATACACATACTTTATAAGGAGTGCATAATTTTCCATGGTTTGGAAGTTTCCTAGTGTTAGATTCCTTTTGATATTTTCCTACTATCAGTGGTGGTACAATGAGCATTGTATTAGTATAGTACAATACTAGTACTGCCTTAATATAATACATTAGTGTAGTATTAGTTAGGATAATGCCAACTGCTATAATAAATAGACTGACTAACATTTAATGGCTTAAATCAGAGAGAAATTTGTTTCAAGCAATAGAGTGAATTCAGAGTCAGGTCATGGTTCTATTTAATGCAGTCATTCAAGAGTTGAGAGTTCTTCTGTTTTTTTCATTCCACCAGTCCTGCTCAAAACCATGTCATTTGAACACTATGCTCAGACTCACAGGAAAAGGAAATAGAGCAGGGCAGAGATAAGCCTACTTTTTAAGAGCTTTGGTCCAGAAGTAGCACACACTTTTGGTTTTTTTTTAGTCATACAGCCACACACAAGCAAATGAAGCTTGAACATGTAGCATAGTTGGGCAATCACATGCTTGGCATGTCTTTTACTATGGAGGAAAGAGAAGAGAGATTTGGGAGACAGCAGTCTCTACCACAAATGTATCTGTACATAAATATTTCTTGTATTTTAGTATTTTTTCTTAGGATATATTCTAAGAAAGAGAGACTAAATATTATTCCTTTTAAGCCACAACTACTTTACTCCTGTCCCATTATTTTTAACTCATTTTTTTGGCCAACCCAAATGTCATTATTTCTTTTAGGAGGGATCTATGACTGATGCATCTCCTGAGTCCCTGGATATATCAAAATTTTTTTATGTTTTCAAATATGAAAGACAACTTTCCTAAGTAAAAAATTTCTGGGTTACAAATTTTTCCCCTTAATATTTCATAGCTATGGTTCTAATGTCTTTCAGCGTTCACTCATTCAAAATATTTAAAAAATTTCCCCAATTTTATTGAGATATAATTAATATATAACATTGTGTAAGTTTAGGATGATTTGATGTGTGTATATATTGTGAAATAATGACACAATGTATGTGTATATTGTGAAATATATACATGTATACAAGTTTATTTAACAATAATAATACAAGTTTACTTAACATCCTATCACCTCACAGCTAGAAAGAATTTTTTTCCTGTGATGAGAAATTTTAAAATCTAATCTCTTAGCAGCTTTCAAACATACAATACAGTATTGTTAACTATAGTCACTGTAGTGTACCTTACATCCCCGTTACTTATTTATTTTATAACTGGAAGTTTATACTTTTTGACCACCTTCGTCCATTTCTTCCACCACTGCCCCCCCCAATCCTTGTTCCCCAACCCCAACCCAAGATTGCCTCTGGCAATCACAAATCTGGTCTCTATTTCTGAGTTTTTTTAGATTCCACATATGGCAGGAGATTGGAGGGGAAAAGGATAGAGATGCTGGGGCATTGGTATCTGTTTCCTTCTTGCCTCTGTATCTTATCTTTGATAATAGCTGCATCCCTTTAGAAATTTAGCTCCTTTCAGGAGGCCTTTCTTTCACAGTTCCACTTTTCTCATTGAAATAATCTCAAGCCACTTCTACCTTTTCAGAGATCCTGCCATGGATGTGATGATCAGAGTCACAGCAGGAAAGAGATGGAATTCTTAAATGGTTCAACTAGGGATATAGTTTAATGATGAGACTATTTACAGAATTATGGGTGGAGTTAAGGAACCCGCAAAAGGTAGTGAGACACCCAAGTGTAGCAACAGCAAGAATCTCTTACTATTGGTAGGCCCAAAAGCACAGAGAAAGAATGGTTACTAGAACCAGGTGAGATCAGTAACTATGAGAGAGGGGCTTCCAGATGAGATCATCACAGGTAGAAAAACACAAACATTATTCAATCTATAGAATGCCTGGAGAGAGGAGAGAGTTGGAGGGGAGTAAGTAGCTTGAGCTTACTCTCATGCTGCCCTCAGATCTCCTGCCATTTCCTCCCATTTTCCAAACCTAACTGGAAATTGGAAATCAAAGAAGCTCAGGTGATACAGTCTATGTAGGTCATCCTCCCACAATACTTCTGGGAAGACAGGAGGTAGATTTGGAGGAACAAATGGAGATTATCAAGCAAAATGGGTTAATATATACATTTAATGTTGTGGTTAAGTCTGAAGTTTGTTCCTTTGAAATTAACTCATTTTCTGCTTTGGGGATGCTTATGGGGTTTCTTTTTCTTGAAAATTAAAAACTTTGCTAAGGCTTTGTTAAGTTTAGAAGTGAGGATCCCTCAAATACAGGAACCTTCTTAAATATTTGACTTGATTATTTTTTAGTTCAGCCTAATGGACAGTTAGATAAGCGTATCAAGACACATGGAGTTTTAGAGTACTTTTTAGAATTAGAACATAAACCGGAGGTGTGGCCAGAGATCCAGGAGCTGGATAGTCTGTGTTAGCAAAATGTCTCTCTATTGTCTGGTATAATGATAGCAATTGTGAACATGTTTGAACACTTAAGGGCCAAGGACTTGGGTAGCTGCTTTTTTTTGGCTTATTTAATGCTCATAAAACCCTCAGGAAGTAGGCATTATTATTTTTCTTATTTCACAGGTTGAGCAACTGATTTTTGGGAATTTAATTTATTCAAGGTCCAACAGTTGGGAAGTGATCATCAGCGAGTTGCTGATCTTCTCAAAGTAGTATTTCTACCTCTTAAAGGTGGCCTCCATCTATAGCAATTCCCATTCCCAAGCAAAATAGTTGAATTTGACTGGATACAGCTTTGAGAAGAAGCTGTAAGGGTGGGAGTAAACTATGTTGTGGATCTCTCTGGTTCAGGATAGCCCTCATTATGTTGTTGGAGGGCAGTATAGTGGTTAATAGCATAGGCTTTTTAAATCAGACTGATCTAATTCAGAAATTTGGCTTTGCTACTTACTAGTTCTCTAAACTTGGGAAAGTTACTTAATCTCTTTGCCCCTGAATTTTCTTATCTGTAAAATTATGGTTTTACATAAAGAGTTGCTTTGAAGATTAAAGGCATGCTCATATGTAATAAGCATTCAAAAATTGTTATTAATTCTGTATGGCTGTGATGACCTAGGATAAACCAATGTGGGAATAGAATTGAAATCTTTAACATTTGGGATGTTGCTGCAACAGCAGGGAACCAGATACATTTTTTTTCCTAAAAAGGTTGACTCCTGCAATAGTCTGGAAGGAAAAACTAGATGTGGTTTACTGGGATCCTTCTAGTTCAGAACAACTGTTAACTTTTTTGATGTCATGAGAATCCATTAGATAGACAAAATATGACTTAGACATTTCAACTCTGGGTTCAGAAAACGCATTTCTCAAGGTTGGCCCAACAAACTTCTTGAAACAGGGACTTATTTAAAGAATTTTTGATACAGTATGATTTTTGAATTTGATATGAAGAACTTACCCAAGTCAAGAGTGATGACACAGAAGTCAATCTTACTTATTATCATAGATACAAAAATCCCAAATGAAATATTAGCAAATTAAATGCAGTAGTGTATTAAAATAAGAAAGCATTGTTATTAGTAGATTTTACTCTGGGAAGGCAAGAATGGTTCAACATTGCAATATCTATAAATGTAATTCACAACATTAACATATTAAAGGAGAGAAAACATGATAATTGCAATAAGTGTTAAAAAAAAGCTTAGATAAAATTCAGTACTCATTCTAGATTTAAAAAAAATAACACGATTGAAAGAAATTTCCTTAACTTTCAAATAGGGTTTCTACTAGAAATATATAGCACATATGATACTGAATGATCAAATATTAGATACATTCTTTTTTTAATTTTTTATTTTTTTTCTTTATTTTTTATTCTTTGCCCCAGGGGTACAGGTCTGTGTATTAGATACATTCTTATTAAAGTCAGGAAGAAGCCAGAGATGCTGTTTTCACCTCTACTAATCAATGTTACTCTGGAGAAAGCCAATACAATTTGGAGAAGAAAGAGAAGGAAGAGATGGAGGAGAAGAGAAAAGAAAGATAATTAGGAAGTAATAATATTAGAAAGAATGGAACAGTCAGTTGTTAATTGCTGATGATAAGATCACATATTTAGAAAAATCCGTGAGAATCAAATGGGCAAACTATATAAAATAAGAGTTTATCACAGTGGCTAGATATAATATCAATATACAAATGTCGCTATCTTTCCAGTAAAATCCAATTTGAAAATGTCATGGATAAAGGGTCTAATGCATATTAGCAACAAGATTAAAATAACACAGAATAAACCTAATAAAACATGGAATAATTTTATAGTAATATTTATTAAATTTTATTAAATGACATAATAGCATATAAATAAATGGGGAAGAATGCCATTGGATTGGAAGGTGCAGAATTTTAAAGATGTAAATATTCTCCAAATTAATGGAATTCAAACAGAATTTCAAAAGGATACTAGAAGAAACTTGAATGAAATTCTTTTGGAAAAGAAAATGTCAAGGATATTTGAAAAAGAAGAAAAATGAGTAATGACTCTACCTCCCTATTTGATATTAAAATATTGTATAAATTTATAATAATTAAAACAGTGTGGATGTAGTTTAAGAATATAAAAACAGACTAATAGAATTCCAAAGTAGCCTATTTTTTTTTTAAATTGGAATTTAGCATGTGATAAAATGTGACATTTAAAATAAAAGGAACATAATGGACTCTTTAGTAAAAGATTTTTTGGGACAAAAATAATAATTTACTACAGTTAGCTCTTTACCATAATCTAAATTCCAGTTGGATTAAAGAAATGAACTTAAAGTATCTGTATATCTTAGACTAAAACACAAGAAAACAAGGCCTTCATAGCAAAATACTAAAGTTAACCTAGAAGCCACAATGGAAAACACTGACAAATTCAACAACATAAAATAAATTAAAAATGAAAAAGTAAAAACAAAACAAAACAAAAAACCTCTGAACATCTCAACAACAACAAAACAACAGCAATAACAAACACACACTGAAATCTAGGTTTCAAACTCATGGCTCACACATGCAAGGTACTTCCCTGCATAGAACTTCAAATATTTTTTTGGAATGTTACTTTAAATACTTTTTGTATAATGTTACTACTTCTGGGTGGACATTATTGTTTTGTTCCTTAATGTCTTACACCTGGTAAGCATCATACAATTACACTACCTTCCTGGCCTTGTAATTGTTTCAGTTTGTGACCTGTAAAGCGAAATGAAAAGAAAAAGAAAAAAAAAACACTGGAGAAAGAAAGACTGGAAAAAAATATTTACAACATATATAAAAGACAACTGATTAACATCCATAATATACCAACTGGTCTACAAATCAGTAAGAAAACAAATTGTTAGAAAATGAGCAAGGCTATGAATAGGCAATTCATTGAAGAAATACTAATGGCCAAAAAGCATAGGAAAAAAATGTTCTTTCTCACTAGTAATCAGGAGAATGAAAAATGAAACAAAAATCAGATTTTCTTTGCTCATTATGTTGGCAAAAAATTAAAAAGATTGATAATGTGTAGTATGATTAGGGTGTGGGAAACTGATATTCACACATTATTGATGGGATCCATATGGCCATTCTGTTAGATAATTTGGCATCATTACATCAAATTTTAAAATGCAAATATACTTTGATGCAGAAAATTCACTTATAAAAATGCTTGCACATCTGTACGAGGACACTTATACAAGGATGTCTACAGTTTTAAAGGACTGTAAACTACCTAATGGTCCATCTGTAGTGGAAAAATTAAATAAATTACTATATCTCCTTGCTATGAAATACCATTGTGCAGCTGTAAACAAAATGGAACAGACCTTTCTGTACTGACATAAAGGGATCACCAAGGCATATTTTAAGGTGAAAGAAGTAGGTAGGATAAAAATGTATATAGTATGATCCAATTTTTGTGAAAAAACACCCCAAATTCTATGCATGTGTTTGGAAAAATTCTGGGAAGATATACACAGCACTGTTAGCATTGAGGTTATCTCTGGGGGAGTGATATAGAATGGAGAGTGATGGTGAAAAGAGGCTTTCATTTTTACTTTATATACTTCTGTATGGTTAACATTTTGAAAATTTTTATTGAGACATAGTTTGTGGATACTTTATGAAGAGAATGCATTCTATTTTGGTATTACCTGAGTAATTAAAAAACATTTATAAAAAGAGTAAAGGTAAAGGAATGGATTTGAAAGTTTTTCATATTCCTTCCCATTGGAAGATGAGAAAAGGCAGATGGAAGATTCAGGAAGTATAGGAAGTGAGAGTAAGGCAAGGTCAGATCATTGTAATTTTACCTTGGCACCATATATTTTTTAAAAGCCAGTGATACTTCAATTCAGTAGTTTGTTTAGGATCTTGTATCCGTCAGAGTTCAATCAGAAGAGCAGTTCTATAGTATAAGAAATTAATGGTAAGAATTAGAACTCAAAAAAAAAAAGAATTAAACCGCTTACAGTTGTGGGAGGAACATATTGCTGGAGAGAAAAGTCTGAAAAGAATAGTTCAAAGATCACTGTAAAGGCCCCTGATCAGCTCCAGGGCAGGTGCAAGAGTTGGAACTTAGAGGGAAATCTGAAATGTAGGCATGTCAGGCTGTGAGAGTTGGGCTGTGAAGGGGGATGATCCAGAAGACTATGAAAGGTTGTTGGCTTTGTTTGCTTCTACCGTCTCTTTGAGGTTGCAATGAAGCATCTGGTGGTGAGCCTTGGATAGGGAAGAAAAACTGGAGATGGAGCAGAAAAACATGAGGGCAAATTGGAACCTCCCTATACCTCTGTTTCTTACTGCTTCTAACCAAAGATGACATTTTTAGTGTAATGGCTATTGCTTTACTTCTGCCTCTGAAATCTCTCACAATCTCACTTTTTGCCAACTCTAAGCAAACACTATCCAGGAAAAAGGAACTTGGGGATTTTCCCAAGTTGACAAGAAGAGAACAAACTAGCATAGATCTTTTCAATAAAAGGTAATAGGGGGGCACCTGGGTGGCTCAGTGGGTTAAAGCCTCTGCCTTCGGCTCAGGTCATGATCTCAGGGTCCTGGGATTGGGGCCCACATCGGGCTCTCTGCTCAGCAGGGAGCCTGCTTCCTCCTCTCTCTCTGCCTGCCTGTCTGCCTACTTGTAATCTCTCTCTCTGTCAAATAAATAAATAAAATCTTTAAAAAAATAAAAGGTAATAGGGGCATTACATAAACTGAAAGAAGGGCTGTGTATTCATACTGATGTTGGATCAGAAAGATGTCTCTATTTTGTAGCCCTCTTTGAATTGAGTCATGCTGTAAGCCTTTTTCATTTTGCTTTCAGAATATATGGACTGCAGGGTTGTTTCCAGAGGTCAGAGGTTAGCAGGAAGAGATCCATACTAATAATTCATTCATGTCATTCAGTCAGTGAATATTTATCAGCTCCCTAATATGCAATTAGTGCTGTGTTGGTGCTGGGGATATAGAGTGAGCAAAACTAGATATGGTCTGCCCCTGTATAGTTCCCATCTGTGTGGCTGAATCAAATATGTGGGTGTACAAGTACAAGATATAAAAGCTGTAAATTTGGTAAATGTTATAAATGAGTGTATTATAATGGGGTATAGAGGAGGTTTAAGTGGTCAAAGAAGATTTGAGCTACAATTGAAGGACAAGTAAGAGTTAAATAGGTGATAGACAATGCTGGTGGTCATAGTGGGAAATAAAGTTCAGAGTGTATGTAATTTTCCATGCAAGAGTGAAGGCATGGATCTTCACTGAACAGAAGCTGAGAATGAAAAGAAACTGGGAGATTTTTTCTTTTCTTTTTTTTAAAGTAGGCTCCATACCCAGCATGGAGCCCAGTGTGGGGCTTGAACTCATGTTCCTGAGATCAAGATCTGAGCTGAAATCAAGAATCGAGGTGCTTAAATGACTGAGTCATCCAAGCACCCCATGAGGAGAAAGTGGAAGATTTTGATGACCAGTGACTGCAGTTCAATGGGAGTTGGTACTCAATGGGTTTCTAGGCTTCCCATTTACTTGGCAGATAGTTTGGTTGGATTTGCAACTGAGGTTTTTGGACCA
This sequence comes from Ailurus styani, assembly GCA_002007465.1. NCBI lineage: Eukaryota > Metazoa > Chordata > Mammalia > Carnivora > Ailuridae > Ailurus > Ailurus styani. The sequence continues at coordinate 42,175 of LNAC01001549.1, forward strand.
GGAATAAACTGGAGGTTAGAGACTCCTACCTGCAGTTCCATGGGAACTTAGAATGTCTCTTTCTCCTGTAATTGGGGTTGAAATGTAGGTCAAACCCCAATCATTTCTACAATTTCAAGCAGACTAAGCAGTTTCAGTGTGTGTCATGTAGCTGCCTCCCTGGTGGAACACATTCAAAGTGTATGTTAGCAAAGCTTCTTTTTAAATATTAACTTGAGGAGGTTGTTAGGGTACAGGTAGAGCAGGGAGCTGCCAAAACCAAAAATATGAGCAGAGCTAAAAATTGTGCAGGAAAGTCAAGTTTCCAGAGCTAGGAGGGGAGTAGTCTGGAAGGTCACCAAATGGCCATAGCTAGGTATGGGGATCTGTGCACAGATACAGGAACCTGGGACCTATGTGGGGATAGTATCAGAAATAGTGGTAAGGATAGTAGTAGTGATGGTGGTGGGCATGTCTGTGTCACTTGCCTAGAAAGATAGAGGTTGTCTGCTAGCTGTTTTTTCTTCACTGATGGGAAGGTCAGGTGTTTATGGAATATCCAGCTAGAAATGTTTTTGCAACTCCATGTGTGTCTGCAAACTCTTTGATAGTTGTTGGTGTATGAAGGGACAAGGAACTTGAACTAGACTGTAATCAACTATTTTACTGTGCATACTTTTATTTAGTTCAGCTGATTCTTTTATAGAAAGATTTTCTCGGGCGCCTGGGTGGCTCAGTGGGTTAATGCCTCTGCTTTCGGCTCAGGTCATGATCTCAGGGTCCTGGGATCGAGGCCCGCATCGGGATCCCTGCTCAGCGGGGAGCCTGCTTGCTTCCCCCTCTCTCTCTCTCTGCCTGCCTCTCTGCCTCCTTGTGATCTCTTTCCCTCTGTGAAATAAATAAATAAAATCTTTAAAAAAAAAAAAAAA
>LNAC01001549.1:43243-68246 GCA_002007465.1 Ailurus styani
AAAAAAAAAAAAAAAAAAAAAAAAAAGAAAGATTTTCTCAAGGAAGGAAATGGTATGTTTATATGTGTCCTTCTGGACAAGCTCCTTATCTTATAGCTGACTAGCATTTTGAATAGCTCTAGAGATAACTCTGGGCTACAGTAAAATCTAGGGGTCATCAATATATTTGCAGTATTTGAAAGTATGGAATAGTTAAGATTTCCCAGGAAGCGTACATAAAATGTGGATACAGCCGAGAACCAGGCCCGGAAGGATATCAACATTTTTTTATTGTTCATTTATTGAACATATACTGTGTTAAGCACTCTACATGCATTATCTCATTCAATCTTTATGATAACCCTAGAAGGTAAGGTATGATTATTCCTATTTAATATAGGAGAAAACCAAGGCTTATGGTTACTAATATTCTGTACCCAATTTCAATGTATGTGGGTTTCTCCACACCACCAAGCAATTCTGTGACACCAGCTGGGTGTCCTACAATTCAGCTCAATTCTGACCCTATCTACCTGGAGATAGCATCAGATACCACAGGTTAAGAGCCCAGTCCCACAAGACTTTCCCCTTGCCACATTCAGATGCCAATTGAAAGTGCAGGCTGTCACCTGTGCTTCTGAACTACTGACTATAGATTGGAGACTCCAAAGGCCGAGGGCCCTCCTTGGGCTTGATTAATTTGCTAGGGCTTCTCACAGAACATAGAGAAACATTTTACTTATTAGGTTATTACCAATTTATTATAAAAGTATATAACTCAGGAATGGCCAGAGAAAAGATGCATAGGGCAAGGTATGGGGAAGGGGCATGGAGCTTCCATACCCTCTCCCAGCCCACCACCCTTTCAGTACTTTCATGTGTCCATCAACCCAGAAGCTCTTTGAACCTGTCCTTTTGGTTTTTTAATGGAAGTTTGATTACATAGGCATGACTGATTAAATCATTGGCCATTGGTGATTGATTCAACCTCATTCCCATTCCTCCCCAGAGGTCAGAGGAGTGGGACTGAAATTTCCAACTCTAATCACATGTTTGATTGTCCTGGAACCAGCCCCTTTCCTTAGTTGTGGTCCAAAAGTCACCTCGTTCATGTAGCAAATGACACCTTTGTTGGTCTTATCAGTTAGTAAATTTCAAGGGTTTTAGGAGTTCTGTGTCAGAAACAGAACAAATGCCAAATCTGTATTTCTTATTTTAAATCACACTATCATGGCTACAAAGCCAGGAAGTGGCCGAGTGGGAATCTAACCCAAGCTCTCTGATTCCAGAGCCTAGACTCCTAATTGCTAAGGAAGCCAGGGAGCTGGCTGGAAGGAGCCTTTTTCTAGCAGCAGTTTATGAGAGGGAAGGTGTTTGGGGGTAGAATCAGATGGGGGTCAAAAATGGTTCACTAGATCAAAGTCTGAAAACAGCAAAAAGGGAGTTGAAATGGGCTCGTGGGAGTTAGTGTCTGGGCACACACCAGTTCCTAATACCAGAAGTGGGGTTTTTAGTTTGATGAGGTGGGTTTCTTGCACAAATTCCCTTGATTTGCTATCATGAGTATTATGCAACTGAATAAGGACACCTCATTTAGAATGGAGCTGGTAGGCCAGAAGGGAAAACTCTCACGCTCTACTGAGACAGGGAAACTAAAGGGACTCCATGAAATACTGCTTTTTTGCTCCTTTTCTTGCCTTAAGCACACCTTATAGGACAGATAATGTATATCCTCCTTGTAAAAGTGAAGGACTTAATGATCTCTTTGGAGTCTCCCAGCACAATAGATAACATCTAAGGAGTCACCAGGTGGGGTCATCATGAACATTTTCCAAGATCACTGACTGAGCAAGATCCCTGGCCCAAGGGCATAAGTGACTTATAGAGAACATCCAAATACTCATCTTTGTTCCTGGATTACTGAGAAGAAACATGCGCTGACCATTATTCTTAATAAAAATCCCAGGGCCCAAGCAAAGAGGGAAACTCACTTCTTTCCTGAGCCTCCCAGATACTCTGTCCACGTCTACACTTTCTATGTCTTCAATTGCAATTCCTCTGCTATTCCTGAATAAACCCATTTTGCTAGTAAAATAGCTGCCTGATTTACTTTTAATCTTGGCATTATGCATGGTGCCTGGCAGAGTGCCCTGGCTTAAGGGGCCAGAAGTGGAACAGATGGTTATTGGATGCTGGAAATATTTTGGTCATGTCAGACTGGCTTGGTTGGAATGTTGTGAGATCATCTACTTGTGATAGGACTGGGAAGAGAGCTTCTAAGACCTGGGAAGAGCTGAGAACCTGAGCTGGGAGAGACCTGAGCTTTCTCCAGCTTCGCAGTATTTTTGTTCTGTAAATGGACTGAGAAAGATTTGGGTCCTACGAAATAAGAATAAGTGGGCAGGCTCATTAGGAGTTTGGGCTTCTGAAAGAGAATAAACTGCAGGTTTCTGGTATCTCAGCAGGCAAGAGGGAATGAGATGAGGAAAAAGCTGTCACAGAAGCCACGTGCCTTTCTGTGAGCCCAGAACAATAGGCAGCAAACCTGACTTTCTTCAAAGAGGAGAAACTGCCTTAATTTGCAACTAGTGACTGGTTCAGACAAAGTGAATAAGACTCATTTCTACTTTATTTACTTCAAACCTGTAAAACCACATGATGCTGTATTATAGATTGATTCATTTTCTCTCACCACTCTTCACCTGTTGTACCCCACTGGATACTTTATGGTGGCAGATCTCATTCATTGTTATAGCACTATGCCTAGAACAGTGCCTAGCACATTGTAGGTCTTCAATAAGTATCTTGAATGAATGAAGAAACAGAGAAATGGAACTTAGAGGAGGGAGGACAGGGGTCCATAGCCATAAAGATACTTATGAGGAACAAAGAATAGTTAGAAACACAGACTTGCACTAAACTATTTTGCTTAAAATCCCACCTCTGCCACCTATTCACTATGTGATCTTGGGCAAGTTGTTTAACTTGTGCCTTAAATTCCTAATCTGGAAATGGGGGGAAATTAGTATCTATTTCATAGGGTTTTTGATAAGGTTGAATGAGCTTATATGTGTAAAACACTTAGAATTATGTGCCCAACACATAATAAAAGCAATATAAATATTTGATATAATAACTATTATTATTTTGAAAAGGTTAGTACAGGAAAATACTGAGTACATGGAAGGAGACAGTTTAACATTCTCCAAGTAGTTGCTATATTCCAGAAGTTCTGTTCTATGCATTACTTGTATTACTTTGTTGATTATTCACTATAACCTTGTGAGATAGGGGGCATTATTATTATCATGTTAAAGATGAGGACACTGCATCCCAAGTCATGCAAAGCTGAAACTGAAACCTCATACTGTGTCCAAACTCTTCTCACTTTAGAGTACTAACTATAAGCTCCAGATCATAAGAAAAGGCCGCATATGTTTTTATTTGTAATTTTATTATCAGCTGCTAGCAAATAGTGGGTACTCAAAAATGGTTCATGGATTCGAATGAATGATAGATAAATAAATGTTTTTAAGAGCAGCAGAAAGGGAAATTCTAACTAAAAACTGGGGAAGAAACTAGGAAAGCTGTGGAGGCTGCCAGTCTGAAGCAGGGCCAGAGCAGACCAGAGTGGGCAATCTGAGCCTGCCCACACTGTAATGAAGACAGTCCTTGGCTGTTACAGTGCCACTTTGGGTTCCTTGTCTGTGGCTAGAGATTACAATTATTTTTTTAAATTAAAAAGAAAAATATAAACATATGAAATACATTGTCATTTAAAAAAAAGTGCACAAGAAGACTCAGGGGGAAATGGTATAGTAGGAGGATCCTATGCTCATCTCATCCCACAGACACAACTATATAACACATCAGTGTAAATAACCCAGAAAACAATCCAAAGACTAGCAGGACACACTCCACAACTAAAGGTAGATAAGAAGTCACATAGAAGAAGTTATGAAGGGTAGAGATGCAGTTTGGGAGCAAAACAGACTGTACACAACTGAGGTCAGGAGGGGGCTGGGGCATGGTGAAAGGCAAGAAATAGACTATCACATGGGCAGCCTGCTCAGTGAAGGCAAATCCCCATAATATTTGGCTTTGAAAGCAAGAGGGGCCAAATTTTGTGAGTTCTTATAAGCAACGTGATTTAAAACCTGAAATTTAAAAAAATCATCAGGCTCAGCTCTGGGAGAGCCAAATGGGTGTTAGGAAACTGAGTCTTCACCCTTAAAAAGACAGCATGACAAACAGCGCAGATGCAACATAGAAGCAGCAGTTTGAAAAATGCCTAGGGCACACTGGAGGAAGAGTTATTTGTTCATCTCAGAGCAGGGCCCAGAAAGGCAAGGATCACAGGGAGATGACACCAGGAACAAAGGAGCTGGCAGGTGCCATTTCCCTCCCAGATCCCACAGCATAAATACATGGCCACCTGTAGGAACCAACCAGGACAGTTCTGACACTTGCTACCTAACTTGTTTGCACCAAGCCCTGCCCCACACACTTCACTGCATCCACTCTTTTTGGTCATGCTTGCCTCAGTCTCAGCACTGTAGGTCCCCTCCTCCAGAAGACTGGTGCATATCCTATCAACACCTTGTCTCCCAACCCAAGGCCTCAGTTCTGGCAGTGGGGGTGGCAGGTCTCATTTTGCAAACACACCAGGGCACACATTATTAAAATGAACCCTACCTGGCCAGGGACCAAATACTGCCCTCAAGAGACAAAGAGCCTCTCCAGGTAACTGGACTTCAGGAAAAAGTGGCCAGGACACAAGAGCAGGACACATGCAACACATATATGAGACACTCCCTGAAGCACCAGGTCTTGGAGAATAGGGGACACTGCACTGCAGGGCACTACAGAGCCTTTTCTTTATAAGGCCATTACCTCTAAGAGCAGGAGAAGTAGCTGACTTTCCTAATACAAAGAAACAGACACAGAAAGTTAGGCAAAATGAGGAGACTGAGAAATATGTCCCAAATGAAAAAAATAGAATAAAATCACAGCAAGAGACCTAAATAAATCTGAGAGATAAGTAATATGTCTGATAGAAAATTTAAAGCAATAGTCATAAAGATACTCACTGGACTGGATAAAAAAGTGGAAGACAATAGTGAGACCCTAATCACAGAGAATAAAAGAACCAATTAGACATGAAGAACACAATATTTAAAATTAAACATATACTAGATGGAATAAGTAGCAGGCTAGAAGGAGCAGAAGACCAAATCAATTACCTGAAGGACAGAATAATGGAAAGTAATGAAGCTTAATAGGTGAGAGGGAAAAAAATCATGCAAAATGAGAACAAACTTAGGGAACTCAGTGACTCCATCAAGCATAATAACATTCACATTATAGGGATCCCAGAAGAAGAAGAGAGAAAAGGGGGCAGGAAATTTATTGAAGAAATAATAGCTGAAAACATTCCTAATCTTGGGAAGGAAACAGATATCCAGATCTGGGAGGCACAGATATCCCGCAACAAAATCAACCCAAAGAGGTCTACACCAAGACACATAGTAATTAAAATCTCAAAAAGTGGAGATATAGAAAAAATTTTCAAAGCAGCAAGAGAAAAGGAGACAGTTACATACAAGGGAAATCCCATAAGGTTGTCAGGGGATTTTTCAGCAGAAACTACAGGCCAAAAGGGAGTCGCATGATATATTCAAAGTGCTGAAAAGTAAAAATCTGCAGCCAAGCATACTCTATCCAGCAAGGATATCATTCAGAATAGGAGAGATAAAAAGTTTCTCAGATAAAAAAAAAAACCTAAAGGAGTTCATGACCACTAAATCAGCCCTACAAGAAATACTACAGAGGACTCTTTGAGTGGAAAGGAAAGAACATAAGTGAGAGTATGCAAAGTAAGAAACACAAAAGCAGTAAAAATAACTATTTCTGTAAAAATCAGTCAAGAGAGTCACAAAATAAAAGGATGTAAAATATGGCATCATTTACCTAAAACTTGTGTGGGAGGGGGAGGAGCAAAGAATGGGTTCCATCTTAAGTGACCATCAACTTAATATAGACTGCTATATCCAGAAGATGTTATGTACAAAACTAATGGTAACCACAAATCAAAAAACAGTAATAAATACAAAGAATAAAGAGAATGGAATTCAAGTATATCACTGAAGAAAGCCAACAAACAATAAAAGAGAGGAAGAGAAGAAAGGGTTAGAGAAACACTATGAAAGAAACCATGAAACAAGTAACAAAATGTCAATAAATTCATATCTGTCAATAATCACTTTGATTGTAAATGGTCTAAATGCTCCAATCAAAAGACAGAGTGTTATGATTTCATTCATATGTGAAATTTAAGGAATGAGGGGCACCTGGGTGGCTCAGCTGTTAAGCGTCTGCCTTCAGCTCAGGTCATGATCCCGGGGTCCTGGGATGAGCCCCCCCATCAGGCTCCCTGCTCAGAAGGAAGCCTGCTTCCCCCTCTCCCACTTGCCCTGCTTGTGTTTCCTCTCTCACTGTCTCTCTCTGTCAAATAAATAAATAAAATCTTAAAAAATATACAGAGTGAAAGAGTGGATGAGAAAATAAGACTCATCTATATGCTGACTACAAGAGATTAATTTTAAATGTAAAAACATCTACAGAGTAAAAGTGGGGGGATAGAGACATTTATCATGCAAATAGGTGTCAAAGACTTCTGGGGTAGCAATACTTATATTGGCCAAAATAGTCTTGAAAGCAAAGACTGAAATAAGAGATAGGAAGGACACTATATATATAATAATGAAGAGGACAATTCAATAAGAATTTATAACAATTGTAGGGCACCTGGGTGGCTCAGTGGGTTAAAGCCTCTGCCTTCAGCTCAGGTCATGATCTCAGGGTCCTGGGATTGAGGCCCACATTGGGCTCTCTGCTCAGCAGGGAGCCTGCTTCCTCCTCTCTCCTCTTTCTATGCCTTCCTCTCTGCCTACTTATAATCTCTCTCTCTGTGTCAAATAAATAAATAAAATCTTTAAAAAAAAAAGAAGTTATAACAATTGTAAATATTTATGCACCCAAAATGGGAGAACCAAATACATAAAAAAGTTAATAACAAACAAATCAATAATAATATAATAATAGTAGGGGACTTTATCACACCATTAGGTCAATGAGCAAATCATCCAAACAGAAAATCAACAAGAAACAGAGGTTTTGAATAACACACTGGACTGGATTGATTTAATAGACATATACAGAACATTCCATCCTAAAACAATAGAATACACATTCTCTTCAAATGCACATGGGACATTCTCCAGAACAGATGACATATTAGGCCACAAAATGAGTCTTAACTAATTCAAAGAGAACGAAGTCATAAAATGCATCTTTCCTGACTACAATGCTATTAAACTAGAAATCAATCACAAGAAAACGTCTGGAAAGACCACAAATAAATGGAGGCTAAATAAAATGCTATTAAACAATGAATGAGTCAACAAAGAAATTTAAAAAAATAAAAAATTACATGGAAACAAATGAAAATGAAAATACAACAGGCCAAGACTTTTGGAAAGCAGCAAAAGTGGTTCTAAGAGGGACATTTTTAGCAATATAGACTTACCTCAAGAGGGAGGAAAAATCTCAAATGGACAACCTAAACTTACACCTAAAGGAACTAGAAAAAGTAGGACAAACAAAACCCAAAACCAGCAGAAGGAAGGAAATAATATAGGACATAGTAGAAATACATGATATAGAAACAAAAAAAATGATAGAACAGATCAATGAAACCAGGAGCTTGTTCTTTGAAGAGGTACAACAAAATTGATAAACCTCTAACCAGAGGTTTTTTATTCACTTAAAAAAAGAGGAGTTAAATAAACAAAATCACTAATGAGAGAGGAGAAATAACAACCAATACCACAGAAATAAAAAGGATTCTAAGAGAATATTATGAAAAATTATATGCCAACAAATTGAACAACCTAGAAGAAATGGATAAATTCCTAGAAACATAAATTACTGAAACGGAAGCAGGAAGAAATAGAAAATTTGAACAGACTGATTACCAGTAATGAAATCAGTAATCAAAACACTCTCAACAAAGAAAGGTGAAGGACCAGAGGCTTCACAGGTGAATTCTACCAAACATTTAAAGAAAAGTTAATACTTACTCTTATCAAACTATTCCAAAAAATAGAAAAGGAAAGAAAACTTCCAAATTCATTCTAGGAGACCTGTATCACTCTGATACCAAAACCAGTTAAAGACACCACAAAAAAAGAGTACTACACACCAATATCTCTGAAGAACATAAATGCAAAAATCCGCAACAAAATACTAGCAAACTGAACTCAATAATACGTTAAAAATCATTCACCACAATCAAGTTGGATTTATTTCTGGGTTGCCAGGGTGGTATTATATTTGCAAGTCAATCAACGTGATACAGCGTGGAGCCCGCTTCTCCCTCTTGCTCTGCTAATGGAAGAGGAATATGAAATGGGAAAAAGATAGTCTCTTTAACAAATGGTTTTGGGAAAACTGGACAGCTGCGTGAAGAGAATTGAACTGGGCCACTTTATTATAGCACATACAAAAATAAACTTAAAATGGATTGAAGACCTAAATGTGAGACCTGGAACTACAAAAATCCTAGAGAAGAGCACAGGAAGTAATTTTTCTGACATTGGCCATAACTACATTTTTTCTAGATATGTCTTCTGAGACAAGGGGAATAAAAGCAAAAATAAACTACTGGGACCACATCAAAATAAAAACCTCTGCACAGTGAAGGAAACAACTAAGAAAACCAGAAGGCAACCAATGGAATGGGAGAAGATATTTGCAAATGACATATCAGATAAAGGGTCAGTATCCTCAGTGTATTAAGAACTGATACAACTCAACACCTAAAAAACAAGTAATCTAGTAAAAAAAATGGGCAGAAGACATGCCTGGATTTTTCTCCAAGGAAGACATCCAGATGACCAACAGACCCATGAAAAGATGCTCAACATCACTCATCATCAGGGAAGTGCAAATCAAAACTACAATGAGATATCACCTCACACTGTCAGAATGGCTAAAATCAAAAACACAAGAAATGACAAGTTGTTGGCGAAGATATGGAGAAAAAAGGCTTGTGCCCTGGTGGTGGGAATATAAACTGGCACAACCACTGTGGAAAACAGTATGAAGGTTCCTCAAAAAGTTAAATAACTACCCTAGGATCCAGTAATTGCACTACTAGGTATTTACCCCAAAAATGCAAAAACACTAATTCATAGGGATACATGTAACCATATGTTTATTGCACTATTATTTACAATATCCAAATTATGGAAATAGCCCAAGTGTCCACCAATAGATGAATGGATAATGAAGAAGTGGTGTATATATGCAATGGAATATTTTTTAGCCCTAAAAAAAATGAAATCTTGTTATCTGCAACAACATGGACGGAACTAGAGAGTTTAATGCTAAGTGAAAGATAAGCATCTTTCACTAAGCATCTTTTCACTTCTCTGCTAAGTCAGAGAAAGATATATACCACATGATTTCACTCATATTTGGAATTTAAGAAACAAAGCAAATGAACAAGGGAAAAAAAGAGAGAGATACAAACCAAGAAACAGACTCTTAATTATGGAAAATAAACTGACAGTTACCAGAGGGGAGGTGGGTGAAATAGGTGATGGGGATTAAACAGTACACTTATCATGATGAGCACTGAGTAATGTATAGAATTGTTAAATCACTGTATTTCACACATGAAACTAATAAAACACTGTATGTTAAGTATACTAGAGTAAAATAAAAAAAATAAAAAAACTCACACAGTAAAGACAAAGCAAAAATTCTCTTTGACCTTCCTTTAACCACCAGTTTGATGTGCATCCTTTTAGAAATTTTTCTATGGCTTTGACTACATATGTAGAAATATAAATAAGTTTGGTTTTGTGGATTTTTTCCACATAAATAATTTCTTACTGTATGCATTGCTGTATAGCTTGCTTCTTTTTCATTTAACAATTCGTTAACATTGTTTTTCTGTGTTATTATAGACAGATCTATCTCATTTTAAATGGTTGCTCAGTATTCTATGCTGTCTGGATAACCACAGTTGATACAAATGCTTCTCTTTTTCTTTTCTTCTTTTCCTTTCTTTTTTCTTTATCTCTCTTTGTCTCTCTTCCTCTCTGTCTTCGTCTTTTTGTCTTCCTTGCTCTTTGTCTCACCTTCCTTCCTTCCTTCCTTCCTTCCTTCCTTCCTTCCTTTCTTTCTTTCTTTTCTTTCTTTCTTTCCTTATCTCCCTCTTTTTCTCTCCCTCCTTTGCTCTCCCCCACCCCTCTTTTCTTTCTTCATTACAAGCAGTTCTATACTGAACATCCTTGCAATTCCTGTTTCTGCTCATGTGCAAGAATTTCTCTGAATAGAGATTTGAAAGTGGAATTTTTTGGCTGAAGAATATTTTCATTTCAAATTTAGTAGATAACTGCCAAGTTATGTAATTAGAGTTAATACAAATAGATACAGGAAATTAGACTTACTGGTCTATCTACTATTGAATTATTTTTGCCTTTTTCTGTATTGTTTTTCCTTAGCTTCTCTCTGAGGTCACTTTTCAAAATATTACCCTATCTCAGCAAACATAGGAGGAAAAATTGCTCTGGTTACACCAAGCTCCAGGAAATTGAAGGCACAGAGGGTGGCCCTAGTGATTGCATGATAACAATGTAGTCCTGACTGCTTGGGCTCTGCTTGGGAGAGGGTTCCTGAGACATAACAATGGGATTTGTTTGGGGAGAGTCAGGATGTCTGCAGTATTTGTCCTTCTTTCCAGCTTAGAATGTACCTACATACATTTTTCTGTGGAGGTCTTGGACAACACTTCACCATGGGTAATCCTTTGTCCTCCACCCTCCAAATCAAGAAAAAGGGAAACTATACATTTTACAGAGAATCAAGACATTATGAAGAACTCGCGCCATCTATAGCCCTAAACCCTGCCCACAAGGTTTTTTCAAAACTTCTCCACAGATCTCTATTTATTCCTTCTTTTGCTTCAAATTGTACTTGTATTTTCTAGAACCTTGGCAGTAAAAATGATAGTAATAATAAATAAGTAATACATAATTTATAATCCATTGGTGGTATTTTTCTGTTAGAATTTTAACCAGTCTTACAGCAGTTTTTATTTTTAGTATTTTTATTTGAATATGCCTGACTACATTAGCATACTTACCATTCATATACCTCTTAGTGTTTACAAAGCACTTTCACATCCAACATTTCATTTACTATTTGCAGCAACTACTGCTGTCCTTCATTTTATAGAAAACGAGGCTCAGGGAAGGTAAGTTACTTGCAGAAGGTCCCATATAGCCTGTAGGTGACAGAGCCATATTTAAACTCAGATCTACCTAGATCTGTTTTCCTTGGGCATTATATTACAATATATGGTCCTCTTTTATGAGTTAATTCAATTTTTTTGGCCTGGGAATGTAAATGTAATTTTAGTCATCTCTTTTTGCTCCTCTAAAGATGAGGAAACTGAGGCTTGCGTCTTGAATTTCCTAAGCGTGGTAAACAAATTTCTGGTGAATAAGAGAAACAAATGGAAGGTGAAGAGTGTCTAATAGCTTGGTACCTGGATTTTGAAGGGAAGACTCCTCAAGTGTGACTGAGAAGACTGAGCTAGTAGTCCATTCTGAGTCTAGTAGTCCATTCTGAGTCTAGTAGTACATTCTGCCACTCACTGTTGCTGTCTGCACACTAACAGTGCTGTTGGACAATGCTGCAGCTGTCATTTGTTGAGACTGGTTCTGGAGGTGACTGCTGCCTGGCTTTCTTGCTCAGAAGGCCTCCCTTTTGAACGGTGGCACACTTGGTGGGGCTACTGCCTATGTATTTTCTTTGCCACTCAGAATAATGTCAAACTGAGGCTAAACTCTAGAGTGTCCCCAAAGTCTTCTTCTCCACCTTTATAATATGTATAAGTAATATTTACCGAGTTCTTGCTACATTCTAGGTACTGTAGTAAAATTTTTACACATATTAATTCATGTAATCTTCCACAATAGCCCTACGAGGTAAGGATTATTATTATGAAATCCATTTTATAGATGAAGAAATGGATTCTCAGAAATGTGAAATAATGCTGAAATTCACAGAACTAGTGTGTGGTAGAGTTGGGACAAAATTTCAATTCCATCTGATTTTAAGGCTTATGCTCCTAACAACCTTTATAAGCTTCTTAAAAAGCTTCCCCCCTCATTTAAATAACTCCTGAAAGGACACTCAAACTATGACACAAAAGCTAAAATGGAATAGTAACAATGACTCTTTGGCATGAATATTATCTTTTTGGCAATGTACAAATGGCTTCCCAGTATGGATTATAATATTAACTTTGGATTCTCCCAAATTTGTGTCCAAATCTCAGTTCTGCCTCTTCTCTCTCCCTTGGTTCCCTTATCTGTAAAATTAAGATAATAATAGTAGCTACCTTGTTAGTGTGGTTGTGAAATATAAGTAAGTTAATACAGGTAAAGAATTTAGAACTCTCCCTGGCCCATAGACAGAGCTATGTGACAAAACTTTGTTATGAAGAGAAATCTAGATACTTGGTTTCCTTAGGTGAAGATGAGTCTTATCTAGGTCAAAGGGAGCAGTGGAAATGGCAAAACTTTTTGTCTACTAGAAAAAGAACTGTTATTCACTTGTGTCTATTGAAGCAACATGGGGTGTATTTGCAGCTATGCCTTGTCAGTTATGGCCCAGAGCAGATTTATGGACCAATTATGTTTGTCCTCAGGCACTCTGTACATCATACTCTCTTCTTCTCCCCATGCCTCATTCACACCTGTGCCTGTGAGGGAACCAAATATCCCTTACTTTCACTGAGGGGTCTAACTAGAAAATTTCCTCCATGCAGTTGCTTCGTTTGAACTGAGCCCTGGTTGTTCAGTCTAAACTCCTGATGGTATTTCAGAAATTAATCCCTGGGCACAAAAGGATTATTTGAACCTCAGGGCCTCCAGGTACTTCTCAAACCATAGCAAATGGTCAGTAAGCTGATTCTTTCTTTACTCAAGGCTGTACATGGTTCAGAGTGGACATATTGTATGGGGTCCCCAAGGGCCCGTTCTTGAATAGAAGAGATTTTTTTCCCCTTGCTCATAGATGTGGTTCAGGAAAGTCAGAGTTTGGAAACACAGCCTAATCCATATTATCAGACTGTCAGGAGAATGGAATTACATTTGGCTTCATAATTGTTTTCTTTTATTAACTTTTTAGTGAAAATTTTCCCTTCATTGTAATTAGACCTAGTGATTAGAATCTCTGGAGTTCACTCTTTGAGTACCAGCAAGTGTTAAAGTGTCTAGGACTGTGAAGAAAGCTGCATTTTGAGTTGTTTGTGGAAAGGGAAGGTTTAGGCAGGCCCTCAGCCTCTAGGGCTATTGATTTAGAACAGGCATTAGGTGCCCAGAGAGACTTGGGAGAAAAGGTTTTTATAGGGGCCATTAATGAATTCATACAGGAGACTGAATTATTTCTCGAATAATGTGGTCCATTTGTTTTTAAAATCATTTGTGGGTTCCTTATATCTTCTACTTTGTGGTGGAAAGAAAGGAAAAGGAATATTTCTAACCTTTCTCCTCTTTGGATTTTGGAAAACTTTGCCCTGATGAAGACATAAAGTCTCCAAAATACAGTAGTACTATAGGTATGGAAATGGCTTTAAAGACAAATACTTGATGTTGTTAATATATAAAGAGCTCTTAGAGATTCATAAGAAAAATATGATCACAATAGACAAAAAGACAACAGAAATGGACAGTTTACACACACACGCACATGCATACACGCAGACAGAAAACAGCGAAATAAAAATGTCCAATAGTCGTAATTTGAAGAACAACGAACTCATATACTCTCATGGTACCTAACACATTGACAACAATTAAAAAATTAAAAACAAATTGTCATAGCCAGCGTTGGACAGTTTAAGGGAGAAAGAGTTCTAGAGGAGTTACAAATTGGTCTGACCTTTCTGAAGGGCAATTTGAGAATACATAACAAAAGCTTTAATATATGCATATCTTTCACTGTTAGGTATTTATCTTAAGGAAATAATTAAAATGTGCAAAAAGATTTAGCCACAAAAACAGTTGCAGAAGCAAAAATTGGAAGCAACTAAATATCTAAAAATTGGAAACCTGTTAAATGAATTATGGTATAGGCATAGAATAGAAAATTATGTAGTTTTTTCAAATCATGTTTTTGAAGTGAGAAAATGCTCATGATATCATAATATTAAAATAAGAAAGTAAGATACAAAGCTGTGGATACAGAATGTGATCCCAATTTCATAAATAAAAGTATATTATAAGACAAGAATAAAATACACTTAAATGTGAACAATGATTATTTCTGGGTGGTGGGATGACAGATAATCTTTACTTTCTTCTTTTTAGGCTTTTATGTCTTTTCCAAATTTCATACAGTGAATTAGAAAAAACAAGAACAACACAGAAACAGTATTTAAAAAAGACATTTAAGCTTGTCTCTGAAAGCTAATCTTCAATTTAATTTTTTCTGTTCAAATTTAAACAGTCATTTCCTTTATGAAATGAGGGAAAACATTTTAACTGTCTGGTGGGAGAAATTATATAAAGGCAAATTTTTTCTGGGGTATGTGGGGAATATCCCAAGATAAAAGTATTCCAGTGGAGTGTATGTATTCCAGACTGACCCTTCTTTGAAAGGCTTTATGTTACTTTTTAAAACTGCTTTATTGAGATATAATTCACGTGCCATAAAATTTACTCATTTAAAGTGTACAACTCAGTGTTTTCTTAGGATATTCTCAATGTATTCTTAGGATTGTATAGCCACCACTATCTAATTCCCATTTTTATCACCCTAAAAAGAAAACTTACACCTATTAGCAGTCACTCTCCATTCCTTCCTCTCCCCACCAACTGGAAACCACTAATCTACTTTCAGTGTCTACAAATTTGCCTACTGTGGATATTTTGTATAAATGGAATCACACAATATGTGGGTTTTCATGAGCTCTCATTTAGCATAATTTTTTCAAGTTTCATACATGTTTTAGCATGCTTTGGTACTTTGTTCCTTTTATGGCTGAATAATATGTAATTTTATGGATATACCTTCCAGCTTTTGTTTATCCATTCATCAGTTAATAAACATTTGAGTTTGTTTTCAGTTTTTGGCTCTTAAGAGTAAAGCTGCTGTGTATATTTGTGTACAAGATTTTGCAATAAAAATATGTTTCCATTTCTTGGATAGATAGCGAGGTGTGAAATTGCTGCATCTTATGGAAACTCTATGATTAACCTTTTGAGTAACTACCAAACTATTTTCCAAAGCAGCTGCACCATTTAATATTCCCATGTGTTACATTCCATCCAACAATTCTTATGCATGCCCTAAGAAATACGTACAAAGATGATCATGTGTGATAGCATGAACTAGAAACAACCAAATATCCGTAAATGGGGGATCAGTTAAATCAATTATGGTACATTTAGATTATGGAATACTATGTAGCCACTAAAAAGGATAAGGTAATATATATATTTTTACTAGAAAAGATACCCAAGATATATTAAGTTGAAAAAACAAGTCATAAATAAGTATATATGGTATTATTGTTTTGTGTAAAATTCAATTATTACAAATATACTTGTATATGTATGGAAACTTTCTGGAAGTATACCTAGAAATCTGTTAACAATAGTTATTGCTGGAGAGTGGGACTGGGATATGTTGGTGGTGATGTGAAGTGCGGTGTGGGAAAAGAACTTACTTTTCAACTTAAGGTCTTCTGTACATTAAAATTTCAAGTAATGTGTATTATTTTATAATAAGAAGGAAGTCTATTATAGTCAAATTTAGTGCTTTCATTGGAATAGATGTTTCATGCAAGTGCACTGGGGAGGAAGCGTATGTTTAGTAGTCTCAATAGTACTTGATTATAGTGCAAAACCTCCTCTACATCAGTAGCCCAGAGTTCTTTAATATCTTATAGGGTACCAGGCCAATCTTTAGGAACTAACCATTTTTTTCCCTATTACATCCAGATGCATAAATTTATGTTATCATGAAACATGTTTCCAGGCAAAATTTATATCTTATAAACATTTCAGTAAAAGCAGAGCCCTTAAGATTAAAGTAGGAAAGATTGAGGAGACAACATTGGGATGTATTTGCTGGTGACCATTTTTTTGTAAACTGCATTTTCTAAAAAAGAGTGAGGCAGTTTGTTGTATGACAAAAACTTAGAAATTTCTAAAGCCATTTCTGGGTTAGAAAAGAATTACTTAAACAATGCTAGACCATGTGACTACACACAGAATTTGACCATTTAAAATGAGCCAGCTGTTGATAGAAAACACAGATTTCTGTTTTCTAGAAGATGTTGCATTAAATTCCCCTTGATGTGAACCTCTGTGATGGGAGAGGGTAGGCACTAGTGCTTGGAGTAGTTGCCCTTTCTTTTAATGAGAAAAAGTGGGTGGCCTTGGCTCTCAAATTAAGAGAGCCACATGAGGCGAGCTTGGTGTCCCAGGTACAGTGAGGATGAAATTTACTCTGTTAAATATCTTTACAATGGGGCGCCTGGGTGGCTCAGTGGGTTAAAGCCTCTGCTTTCGGCTCAGGTCATGATCTCAGGGTCCTGGGATCGAGGCCCGCATCGGGCTCCCTGCTCAGCGGGGAGCCTGCTTCCCCCTCTCTCTGCCTGCCTACCTCTCTGCCTCCTTGTGATCTCTCTCCCTCTGTGAAATAAATAAATAAAATCTTTAAAAAAATATCTTTACAATGGATTTCCTTCATTAATTCCTTTCAATTTGGTTTAAACACCCTTTTCAATTCAATTATGAGAAACTCAATTGAGTACCTATGGGTGTTTCGGGTATTATGTTAATCTTTCTGGTGGATACAATTATGAAGGAGACTAGGTTCCCATTCCAAAGGAACTCATTTTGGGGGTATTTATAGCTAATTTTTTAAAGTTTGCCCTTTTTATTTTAATGCATATTTTATATGAACAAAGTGGTTATGTACTTGTTGAGCTTCTAAAGGCTTAAGATGCAACTGTAACACTAATTAAGTGGTCTAATTTGTGCCAGGCAAACTGTTGAATTCACCTGGGGAATGGTCCAATGTGGAGCTGAAGCATGTATTATTATGTTGTAGACAAGAGAATTTAAGTCTGTGTTCTGCTGTTTCTGGCTTTCCTGTCGTAAGACCTGGAATCCCTCAAACTTTCGAAGAGCTGTGTTTCAACAAGGTCTTCTAAATGTGAAGTTTTATTATGGGAATCCTATATTCCATTAACCTCTTATAGCAAAAAAAAAAGAAAAGAAAAAGAAAAGAAATGCATGCATTTTGACTGAAAAAAAATGGTCTTCATTTCTAATGTTATAAAAATTAAATATAAACCCATGCCAAGGATTACTATTCCTCCCACACCATGTTAATGTTTCTACTAGCTGTACCTAAAATCAGTTTTGTTTTATAAACAGCAACAATAGCAACAATGACAAACCCACTGGTAAAAGTTATTTACAGCCAAGAAGGGCTCTAGTGCTTTTCTACCCTCCTTTGCTTCATACACTGTTCCTGTTGTAGGAATATCAATTCATAAAACTTTAACATATACATTGTTTTTCACCAGCCTTGAATATCCTCAGCATTTCTAAATATATATCCAAGATGATTCTATTACTATTTCTGGCACATTTCATATCACTTGAATTTACAGGCCTCTTTTCAGATGTTTTCTAGTGACACCTGTACAGTTAATTACAGCATTCTTGATTGAGAGAAACTAACAGCATCCACAGTGTGGGATTGCAGTGTCTCTTCCTTATTTGGTAGTGGTTGCTCAGTTGCAGTTTCTGCTGGGAGAGGGTTCCACATTCTATAGCCAATACTGTTAACTAGCTGCCTTACGAGGAGCTGCAAATGCAGCACCTCCAGGCCATGATTTTTAAATTGCTTAGTTCAAGAGACTTAAAGATGGATTTGGCCATTACGCCAGGAGCTTGGTTTGCTGGGGGACATAGCCAGCTTAAATCAAAATGGAAGAATTACTCTAGGTGAGTACATTTGATTTGTAACTCTGAGAAAGTAACAATGGCAGCAATTCTCTGGATCTTGTGTATCTTACAGAAGTAATTTTGAGTTAAGAGTCTTGGCCAATAGCAACATGATTTCTGGTAATCAAATCTGTATGAAAGTTGGCTGGGGAAGGGAATGGTGAAAGGGGAAACAATTTTCCTGACAAGAATTGCTTTCTCTAGGTGTGACCTTTCCTAGATACATAAACTTGAGTAAGTTACCCATCCTCTTTAAGCCTCAGTTTCCTTTTTGTACAGTGAAGATAATAATCCCTATCTTGCAAATGAGACAGGAAAACTGAAAGGACCCCATGAAAAACTGTTTTTTTTTGTTTCCTCTACTCTTGCTAGCCTTATGCATACCTTATAGAACAGATAATGTATGTCCTCCTTGTCAAGGAGTTATGATTTCTTTGGAGTCTTCAAGCACAATAGATAACATTTAAAGTGTAACCAGGTAGGATTGTCATGAACGTTTTCCTGGCCCACTGCCCTGAACGTTTTCCTAGCCCACTGCCTCCAGCCACCTTGACGCCAAGATCCCTGCCTTAAGTGACTTTGGAGGACACCTAAACACTTGTCTTTGTTTTAATCAGTTCCTGGACGCCCAAGAAGACATGCACACCAGGTCACGGCCCTCAATAAAAACCCCAGACCCCAAGCAAAGATGGGACTTACTCTTCGTTCTTTTTTGAGTTCTCCCAGATGCTCTGTCTGTATCTGCCCTCATTTTATGTCTTCGATAAACTCTTTTCTCACTTTCTCTTGGCTCATGTTAGATTTCTATCCTGCACAAAGCCAAGGATCCTCTTGACAGGTCCTGTGGAACCCACTCTGGGTCCTCAGACCCAGACAGCCTGCATTAGTATCACTTTCATTAATAGCTGTTCAACCTTCTCTATGTATTTTTCCTTATAAACTCTTTATAGTGAGACACCATATTCTAAGAAAAGGAGGTTTGAAGCTTTAATATTCACTGTTCCCTTTGTCTATAATGCAATCCTTAGCGCCTCCCTCCTATGCCTGTGAAGTAAACATGAAGAAAATAAAACTCTAGTTTCTTTCCTAATCCTTATTTCACTTTCTTTTAGAAAGAAATAATTTTTATTGATTTTCCTAGGAAAATTCTCTTTAAATGCCAAGCTTCTTAACTTGCCACTCAATGGTCTCTATAATCTGCCTACAGTTTACCTTTGTACATTTCCAGCTTCTGTTTCCCACTAACCTCGTGCAGATGAGCTCAATTCTGTTCCTGGGACAAAGCATATTCACTCCTACATTCATCCTTTCCTGATGCTATCCATCCTGCCCTCTTGGCTGCCCTTTCCTCATTCAGATGCTCCCTATTCCTCAAGAAGGAGCTCAAGTGCACGCCCATCTGATGTTTTACTGGTCTATCCTAGCTCAGAGTAATTGCTCTATCTTTTGAATTTCTGGTTTTTATGTTCAGACCTATTCATATTATAAAGACTTGCAATGCTTCATGTTTCATTGCCATGCATTATTATTGCGTTTATTATGCAGATATGTTTTGAGCATCTTCTATGTCCCTGACCCTGTTCAAGGAACTGAGGATACATGAATGAGTGGAGAGGCAAATTGCTGCTCTTAGGGGAATATATTCTACTTGGTGGAGATCAACAGATAATTATAAAAGAATAAATGAGATAATTTTAGGTAATGAAAAAATGAAACAGTGAAATAAGGGATCTCTATGGTTATTATTGTAGACATGGGGGGATCTAGGGAAAGAGCACTTCAGGCAGAGGAAATACCCAGTGTTAAGGCCCCAAGCCTCCTGTTTTTGATTAGAGTATGGGGTCTTACTAGTAAAGGCATTAAAAGGAAAAATACACAGAGAAGGCCACCGAAGTATCTGGCTGTTGGAATAGCTGAACTTTATTTGCAGTGATTACTGCATACATTCCTTCTTTTATTTGCTTTATAAATTGAAAAATGCTACGCAAAAGGTTTCCAAAACATTCCACTTGATTATCAAAATGACCTTTCAAGTTCAGTAAGTTAGGTATTACTATCCCCATTTTTTTTAATGAGAAAACTGAGAAGTTAGATGACTTGCCTATAATTGTATATTTAACATGTTTGTTGGGTGTGTTTCATTTTCCCAACCACAATGGAAACACCTGAAGTCAGGGACCTTAAAGTGAGGATAATGAAAAGACCTTTGGAGTCAGCCGGATGAGAGTTCCAGTCCTGACTCTGCCTTTTACTAGCTATGGAGTCTTGGGCAAGTTATTTTACCCTTTGTAGCGCAGTTTCTTTCTTTGTAAAATAGGGATAAGAATATCTCATGGGGTTGTGAAGAATGAAAAAGGTAATGCAGGGAAAACCACTGGCACAGCATTTGGAACATTAATAAATGTTCCCACCTGTTATTATCACTACAATGAATATAATAAACAATGGTAAAATAGTTGTTTCCTAAGATCACAGTTCTCAGGAAGCTCTCTGTTCCACTTATGTTACATGTATGGTACCATTAACTATTGGCTGGTATTTTTCCCTGAACCTAACACAACCTTTATACATTATTACATACCAGATCATTTTTTAAAAGATTTTATTTATTTATTTCACAGAGGGAGAGAGATCACAAGGAGGCAGAGAGGCAGGCAGAGAGAGAGAGGGGGAAGCAGGCTCCCTGCTGAGCAGGGAGCCCGATGCGGGCCTGGATCCCAGGACCCTGAGATCATGACCTGAGCCGAAAGCAGAGGTTTTAACCCACTGAGCCACCCAGGCACCCCATACCAGATCATTTGAGTTGCACTGATTATGTGTGAATGATGCAAAAGAGCCTGTAAAAGCATTTATCACAGAGCTTGGTATATAGTAGTTCTTTCATTAGTAGTTGCTGTTATTATATAAGCCATTATTTTTATATTCCTAGGTTGCCTAGCACTGTGCTGTGTGCACAGGTGTTCAACTAATATCAAAACAGAGACAAATGAGTTAAAACAGGACTTTGTCTATTGTTACCTTGTGTTCCCACTGTTGTTTTGACTAACCTGAGAGGATAAACCACGCCTCCCTTTCCTTTTTGTCCCACTCCCATTCTCACTCCCAGTGGTCACTGTGCTTAGTTCAGTTTTTTTGTACAAAGTGAGCAATCCATAACTACATGTTGAATGCATTACCAATTCACATTGTCTAGAAGCTCATTTCTTTTTTTAAAGATTTTATTTATTTATTTATTTATTTATTTATTTATTTATTTATTTACAAGAGAAAGAGCATAAGTGACAGGGGTGGGGGGAGGAGTTGAGGGAGAGGGACAGGCAGACTCTGTGCTGAATGAGAAGCTTATTTCTAATTGATCAAATTCCACAGCACCCAATGACTCACACCTGCATTACTGTCATTGTTGGAAGGGAAAACTGAGTCTGGGGGTTCTGGAAATTTGATGATGGGACTTCATGATTCTGGTTTAAATTCAATACCTGACATATAGCATGTACTCAATACAAAGTTGTTGAAAAAAATGAGTGAATATTGAATTAATGCATCGTTCTCTCTTGCCACTAGATGCTTCTTTTGTCACCATGTCAGAGCAGAGAAGTCCAAGATTTTCTTTTCTTTGTATTTCCAGTGCTTAGAGCCAAAGGCATTGCTTAGAGGCTCCCTTGGGCAATGGCATCCTAGTTGAATGCCATTAGACAAGTCTCCCTAGAGAAGCAATTTGGCCTTTAGGTCATCTGATGCCTTATTTTCCAATGACTATTCTGCCCAAGGCAGTAAGCAACAATCTGCTTGGTTGAGTGGGCTTTTGTGCCTGTGATGCAGCCTACTAGAGATCCAGCTGGATGGGGCCACACTTTCCACCTCCAGAGACAGCAGGCTCTGAAAGTGTGCTCTGATTGAAATTGAAATCTTTCTTGAACCAGCAGTGGAACCTGGTTAACCCCATTAGGTCTGCAGCTTGAGAACTATAAATAGAATTTGGGTCCCTCCATCTAAGAGAAAAACAGCCATTTGTTGTCAGAATAACTATATGCTGGTGGCCTGAGTAAGGAGGAGGCAATTCTGTTTAAGGATGTTAGGCATGATTTAAAGGGTTTTCTACTGCTTATAATAGGTTTTCATTTTTTTGCTGATTAAATTTATTTACTTTTGAAGCTGGTGTGCAAGTTCCTGGTTGGGAGGGTGTATGAGTGTGTGACCTATTTAACTTTGCAGCACTTTAATGCAAATGAAATTTTGAGGGTGGGGGAGCAAGCAAAACCAAAGTAACGACAATGAAATCACTTTCTAAATATGTTTACAATCAAATATCTCTCTCAATAATTTGATTTGTAGGAAATGGCAGAGTGCAGCATTTTATACAGAAGCTTTTCAATAATTCATCCTCATCTCATTGATGTTCAGGACTGTGGCTAGGTTGGTAAGTGAAATAGGTGCTCTGGCATTGGGGAGAAATTCATTTGAGCCCTGAAATGTATCCCCTGTTTGACCCGCCCATCCAATACTGCATTGTCCCTGGGACTAGAGGATTTTCAACCTTGTGAGGTACCTGCAGTTCCCCTTTCCAAGGTACTGGAGACATTTGGAGATTGTGGTTTTTCCTCATTTTGGGGGGGGGATTTATATTTGTATAATTGTTATTTAGCTACCCAAACTTCAGAAACTTCTGGAAAACTAATACTCTCAAGTATTAGCTTTTGGGAACCTGGGAATATAGGAAAGAGTGGGAAGTGGCAATTCAGGGTCTTCTACTAGCTGAAAAGATAAGCCTCTTACAGGTCCACTGCACTTGAATACACAGAGAGTAAGGAGTCCAAGAGACATTTGAAACCTCCAAGCTTGAGTTAGCTTCAAAAGTAGTCTTTTCCCTGGGAACTTAAGTTTTGTGGTGAGGCCGCATGGGGTGTCTATAAGATGGACTCTCTCTGGTTCTTGTGGGGGGAGGGGAAATCCTTATCAAGCTAGTTCCTGTTTTTTTTTCTGGAGAATGGAGCAGGAGGAGGTAAGATAGAGGGAAGTAGTAGGTGAGGAGAAAATGGCATGGTGAGCCCAGCCATCTCAGTAGAATCCCAGAGTCTTCAGGCAGTAGTGTGCTGAGGCTTTGGCACTGATAGAAGCCAGACAGTGATTACCTCCTTTGTAATAATAGACAGGAAACATGGAGCTTGCTATTGTGCTGCTGCTGCTGCCTGCTCTGAAACTTTGTGAAGCCATTGATCTGACTTCAATGAACCATAATACTATTGATTTGGTGTCAGATCACTGGTAGGCACTTGAGTGACAGCTTGAGTGGATGTGATGTTACATTTAAATTGTCCTTTTGTTTGCTTTCTAGTTGTCAAAATCTCTTGATAGAATGTGTGCTGCCAAATGCCTGTACAGTCCTTGTTAAAGTTCAAGTGCCAAGAGCATGTGATGCATCATTAAACAAAATGGATGACTCATGGCCAAATTCTCTTTGTCAAAAATGTATAATTTTTGGTTAGCCTGGTTTTCTCTAGCTAGCTCAGAAGCGCACACGGTTGTACCCTCTTAAGTCAAAGAGGGTCAAAGCAAATCATCCTTCTCACCTCCTTACCTCCAATCTTATTCATAGCTGGGATTCATGCCATCTCAGGCACATTTCTTGGCTGTGCCAGGACTGAGAAAAGGTTTTACTAGGCATGAAAATCCAGCAGGTTGAAAGTATCTTGGGCCATCACAAAGGAAGTGGGGAAAGAATCAGTGGAATTTCTTTGACACATTTCCCCAGGTTATAGTTCCAAACCAGGCCTCATATAGGCACAATATGTGAAGTAGTGCCCCAGTGAGAATATGAGGTGGGAAAAATAGAGATGTGTGAACCTGTGGAGAACATTCCTTGGTCAATTTCAATCTGTCATTATTCGTATTTAATGATTACATATTGAGCACCTGCTAGATGCCAGTCACGGTGCTTAGTGCTGGAGATACATTAGTGAACCAGAATGACAAAACACAGTTTAGGAAGGAAAGAAGGACCAAATAAGTATAATGAAGAATCCTAGATGCAATGACAGAAAAAGGGGGGCAGTGTGGTGAAAAGGACATGGGCTTTGAGTCTGGTAGCTCCGTCATTGAATTTAAATGAGCTGTTTGCTGCTGAACAAATTACTTCTTTTCTTCGATCCTTAGTTTCCTCCTCTGTAAAATGGTGAAAATAATGTTGCATACCTCAAAGAACTGTTGCCATAATTAAATATGAATATGCATGTAGAGTTCTGGCCCAGGGTTTGACATTACTTAATTGCAGTGAGAAGAGGAATGGGATAGTGGTGGTGGAGGAAAACACAGTGATAAGTGTATGAAGGCTCATGGGAAAAGGTGAAGGTTCACAGCCAGTTAAGAAACTGTTGCAGAAAGAAGGAAAGAAAGAAAGAAAGAAAGAAAGAAAGAAAGAAAGAGAGAAAGAAAGAAAGAAAGAAAAGAAATTGTTGTAGTGAGGTGCTTAGATGGTTCAGTCAGTTAAGTGTCTGACTCTTGATTTTGGCTTGGGTCATGATCTGAGGGTCCTTGTATCAAGCCCCTGTCAGGCTCTGCGCTCAGCAGGAAGTCTGCTTAACCTTCTCCACTGCTCCTCCCCTCACTCTCTCTCTCTCTCTGAAATGAATGAATAAAATCTTGAAAAGAGAGAGAGACTCTGATATTGAGGGGCAGGGTGGGGGATTGTGGGGAGTAGGGAGGGAAAAAATGAAACAAGATGGGATGGGGAAGGAGACAAACCATAAGAGACTCTTAATCTCAGGAAACAAACTGAGGGTTACTGGGGGGTGGGAGGGGAGGGATAGGGTGGATGGGTTATGGACACTGGGGAGGGTTTGTGCTTTGGTGAACACTGTGAAAGATGTAAGCCTGATGATTCACAGACCTGTACCCCTTGGGCAAATAATAAAAATAAA
>LNAC01001549.1:68319-97768 GCA_002007465.1 Ailurus styani
AAAAAAAAAAAAAAAAAAAAAAGACACAGGAAAATACCATTCAGAGAACTCAGCATGAAGAATCCCAGGAGTCAGGAGATGAAAGTGGAGGAGGTTGTGAGTACATGTGTGTGCATGGCAAGAAGCTTATTTATTTCCCCTTCAGTTTATTCAGTTTGCTAACGAAGGCCCAGAAGCAGGAGCTGTGCAGTCCATTTAGGAATGACGAGGACTACTAATCTGGGATTTATTTATACTTGCTGGAGGTGAAATCCCCTGCTACTAAATTATTTCAGGTGAATGCAGGGATCTAGTGGTCTGGCTGGGCCAAGTCTTTGAATTAATGCTTCAGTCCCTGACAGTGGAAATAAAATCCTGAACTGGATTTCCATATTTGTCTAATATAGACTCAGGCAAGAGCCCAGGATGAAGACTGAAGCTGTTGTTTGTTTAAGGAGGCATGTAGAATTTCAAGGAGCTTCATTTTCCTGAATCAGTGGCTGAAATATGACCTGTAATCACACTGTGAGGTCAAGTATGCTTGGTACTGGCTAGTTCAGAGGGGGAACTTTAACCTCTTTGGCATTAACCTATAGAGAAATCATGCCTTACTGCTCCAGCACTTTTTTCCATCATCCCCAGTGAATCAAGAGTAGCAACAGGAGGTTAAATAATGGTTGATGAGATTGTTTGTTTGCTTGGTTTCTCTTCTAATCTCAATGCAGGGAGCAGGTGCCTGTTTGGCAGTTCTGGAGCCCTGGACCATCTCACAACAGCTACAGTCATGAGTCCCCAACCCACAGCCTCTCCACAGGTTCTTTCTGCTTGGCAGACCTGATATGACCTGATAAACAAGGCTCACCAGCTAGCATCTGCTCTTTGGAAACTAGTCTGAGAGTCTCCCCACAGTATCCCAACTAACTTGCTACAGACAGGAAGCTTCTGGTAGGATCTACGGGTAAGGGCCTTTGTTTGTAGAAAGAATCATTCAGCTCCAGACCCCCAGATTCTGGGACTCATACCCTCTTCCTTAAATCTCTTTAACAATACTCCCATTGTTAACATGGTAAATAATTTCTTTACCAAGTGCCTCAGTCCTGGCAGATTAATACCTAGCATCTCTAAGTGCTGAAAAGCTCTTGATTTTCCCCATATATAATTCAAATGTGAAAATACCAAACTATAAAATAAGTGTAGAAAGTCCAAAAATCTTCTGATTTTGGCATAATGACTATCTTGCCTTCTAAATAACAAACATAATAATGTCTTTAAAATTTTGGGTAAATTCAGATAATTTGGTAGTGGCTCCAGGCTGACTCTATTAGAATCGGGGTAGATAGGCTACTCCTGCAAAGAGACCACTTGAGTTCTATATGTAGATGGTGTGAAAATGTTGGGGTTTGAAGCTGATGACCAAGAAAGAATTATTTTTTTTAAGATTTTATTTATTTGTCAGAGAAACAGGGAGAGGGTGTGTACAAGCAGGGGTTAGAGGCAGAGGTAGAGGGAGAAGCAGGCTCCCCGCTGAGCAGGGAGCTCAATGTGGGACTCGATCCCAACACCCTGGGATCATGACCTGGGCTGAAGGCAGATGCTCAACCAACTGAGCCACCCAGGCACCCTCCAAGAAAGAATTCTTGAGACATTTTTGGTGTAAGAAATGTGGTTTTAATAAAGCATGGTGATAGGACCCGTAGGCAGAAGGGACCACACTGGGGTTGTGAGAAATGGCTGATTATATACTTTGAAGTTGGGGGAGGTAAACACAAAGGGAAGTTTCCAAAAGGACTTTCATATACTAAGGAAGACTCACTGGATCCAGGAGGCCTAGCTATTGTCAAGCTAAGGCTATTTTTCTCTCTAGCAAAGCATTAACATTAAGATAGTTGGGAGCTTCCTGGAGGAATGTTATACTCTGCCTGCCTCAAGTATTTGTCAATGGGCTGCAGGTTACAAGGAAATTTAATTTTATCAACATTTCCTTCTGCCTTTGTTCCCCACATCATTCCCCTGAACAATGTTGATCCTTTAATCTTTAAGGTTGCTAAGGGTGGAAGGTTTTCTCTCCTGCAACTTCTTTCTGTTGAATAGGGTAAAGAGATGTCCATATGATGTAGGAAACAAAGGCAGAAGAAAAATTATTAAATTTCCTCACTGCTTACAGCCCACTGACAAGTTCTTGAAACAAGCAGAGTGACATTCCCCTTGGGACTCAACTGCCTGGATATTGACACTTTGCTAAATGCAAAGACAATCTTAGCCTGACCCTCAGGATCCTGTAACTCTACTTTAACATATAAAAATTCCTTCAGAAACTTTTTTTTTATCTCTACCTTCCCAAGATACATGTTGGCAATCATCCCCAAGTATATGACCCACCAACATACATCCAAAAGGTCTAATTGAGTAAGGGACAGGCAGGCTAGGTAGGGAAAGGTAGGTAAGGAATTATGTGATCAGGCTCAGGCTCACAGAAATCCCAGAAATGCTGAGGCATAACAAAGCCAGAGATAAGAGAACAAACTGGACCACCCTGCCCTTGGTGTCAGAGGTGGGTTTTTTTTTATGGCAGTCACACTATGCGCAATAAAGAATAGCCAGACACCAAAGAAGAAGTAAGCCATTAAAGATGTTATCACCAGTCTTTGCTCAAACCAAGATGTCATAAGAATGTTAAGGCCACAACATTCCTGGTCAGTTCTAAATAAAAGACTATTGGTGGAGGCCCACATTGGCAACCCTGTGGAGACCCCTCTCACTTCTGAGCACTTTTCTGAATCCTTGCTTAATAAAACTCATCAATTTACTCATTCTCTGTCCGTGAGAATCATTCTTCCACTCTGTAAGACAAGAACCTCACTCTTCTGCTTCATCTACCTATGGGTCAACACTTATATATAGGAGTTGGGGAACTTATATATAGGAGTTACCAAAGGCAGAGGCAGCCAATCCAACATATATGAACCTCCTTGACTAGAAAGGACCGTCTGTCAGCTGGAAGTTATGGCAGTGAAGGAGTCTTGGCACCAGGCAGGGAGATAGCAGAAAAGACAACAAAATAAGGTTAATACTATCTTGAGAAAGAGAAACCCAATAAAGACAGCCTTTGATAGTTGACTAAAATCTTTCTCCAGTCCAGGAGTTTAACCAACCTCTAAAGGAAAGGGAGTCCATTTAAAGACCCAATTTGAGTATCTATATTTTTTAGCAATCTTGTTACATTTTTGTGATATCTGTAATATATACACAACATTCTGTGTTTATGCTAGCACATGTTCCACCTTGTGCAGTTAAAATATCTAATGCCATTTAAGGCCTTAATGTTATAATGAGTGATGGTAGCCATCAGACTCTGTTTTGATTAGTAAGCAATCAAGTGTAATAAGAGGCATCCTTATGAAAACAAAAGAAAAAATGTAAGTTAATGGTTAGAGAAAATTATAAACCCAGTGTCTGAGTCTCAAGTGCTTGCCAGTGAAATTTTTAGATGTTAGGCTTGAACCATCCTCAGATGGAGTGGAAACAGGCAGCAGGAATCAGATGGGTTTTTCTGGTTTATAATTCAAATGTCTCTGGTGACCCTTTTGAATGGCCCATTGTAAGAAGGAATTATCAGCTAAGATAGGTGAACAGAAAACAAAGAGAAAATATACAAACTTCATTGTTTGAAGAGGAATTTGAGATCTTCTACAGGTTCACAGGATTAAGAAGGCTTGTTAGTTTGCTCATTGGTTTCCTGTGAAGGAGATAGAGGTTTTATTCTATATATGAGCCCATGAAGAGTGCTCCTCTAATTTTATTGCTATGGGAGTATATAATATGACCTGATATAGACCTTTCTATTTTGGATTTAAGTCCCCTGCTGTCTTTGATTTTCAGTCTTTTAAATAAACTGTGTCTCCGGGATTTACACAGGGTGGACTTTCAGTTATAGTTAAATCAGTTTTTGGAGTGTGTGGTCATTATACTCATTAAGTAACTTATGAATTAAACCATCCTCGAGTGAATAATTTAATAGAGCAGTATAGTCTATCTATTGATAGGTCTACAGTGAGAAAAGGCTTTTCACATACAGTTGTTGGAGGAATCCTTCCCATTTTCCAGTTGTTCAAATAATCATATGACCATAGGGTCCTTTTATTATCCCCACAGAATAACAAGCAAAAAGATGACCTATACATGAGCTATTTCTCTGAAGTTTACCTCAAGTTGTCCAACATCAGTTTTCAGGGCTTTTAGGAAAAAGGCAGTTTAATTTTTTAATGTCTTTAAGTGAGAGAGTGGAAGACGATTGGAAACCTTAGTTGGAGAGCCATAGCCAAATATTTGAGGAAGCCAGAAAAATTCAGGATCTAGTCTAGTTTATAATAAATAGGACTAAAATTTAACATATATAAGGATGTGTTATTGAAACATTTTCTCTTATAATAACCCTAATTTTTAATCAGAGATAGCTAAATCAAGACCAATTCATTTGAAAAACACGTCCAATTTTAACAAACTTGGCCTAATTATTTATGTAAGCTCAGCAAGAATAGTGATTGATTACAAAGATCTTTTAAAATCTGCCTTGCAGGAATTTTTATAAGAATCTTAATTGAACTTTTATTAGCCTCTTTAGGCCAGAAACCAAGCCAAGTACTTCCCATCAGACATGACTGCAATATCTGTAGATTTTGGTGAATTCCTCTTCTTGAGGTCCCTCGAAGTATCCTGAGGTTCCTGCACCTGCCAGGATGTGACATTCTTTGAACATCTGGTAAGGCTGCTGGGGACTCTATAAGCAAGGTATCAAGCCAACATTTCCAAGGGGCTTTAAGGCTCCAGGTTTTATATATCAACCTCTCTTCCTTAATGCTCTTTGGTCATATCTGAGTCTATGCATGTCTCTCTCAAATATGACATTCCAGTCAAAGCCATGGTAAAACAACAAATATTTCCAACGGTGTCATGCTACAAGGAGAACAGACTCTTACTGAACTTATGCAAAGAACTGTGATTGCCACAAAAGAAAGAACACTCACTGAGAGTTTTTTGAATTTCAGAGCATTCAGATAGAAAGGAAAGTTAAACACTTCAGTATTTTTCACAGAAGGATATTTTATCCTGCTTCTGTATATCATAGATATCTTAAGAGAAAGTTTCCTTAATCTGGAAGAACAAACATTAGGGAACCAGCAATGTTTCAAACAAGAGTCACATAAAATAATTTTCCTCAGCTTGGTTAGTTCTGGAAATTTTTACCAATTTTAAAGATATTAAAAATCCAGTTCACCTGGGTGACTCAGTCAGTTAAACATCTGCCTTTGGCTCAGGTCATGATCCCAGGGTTCTGGAATCAAGTCCTGCTTTGGGCTCAGGCTCTCTGCTCAGCAGGGAGCCTGCTTCTCCCTCTCCCTCTGCTTGCTACCCTCCCTGCTTGTGCTCTCTCACTATGTCAAATAAATAAAATCCTTAAAAAAAAACCTCAGAAAGTTTTAAAGCACATGCCTAAATAGGATTATAGATCATTACACAACTTAATTATTTATTTAACCAAAGTGGCAAGAAGAGATTCCAAAGGCAAATATGCAGAGTTATGTAGTTGTTAGAAATATTAGCTCCTTTAACGTTGAGATGTACATAAACAAAGACCTGATAAAAGCAAAATGGAAGTTTTGGTTTTCTAGGCAAAGGAGAAAAAAATTGTTTATATTTTCTTCTCAAGAGCAGATCAATAATCAAAGAAAACTTTGTCTTTTGAACAGAGAGAAAAGCAGAATTTTAATCTTATGCCAGTGTACTTTTAAAATCCATTCACTTCAACTTAGTCCTGACCACATATAAAATTCCTTTCCAAAGATTTCCCTTCATAAACCTTCCACAACTTTCTTTTGCATTCAGATTTTGACCCAAGCCTTTTCTTTCCAAACAACCAGTCTCATTTAGGACAAAATTACTTTTGACAAAAATGTATTCCCATTCCTTATACCTTTCTTACATATCTCCTATTTTTCTACATACAGAATTACTTCCCTTATTTCCATCAGTCTTAACTACATTTAGCAGAATTTTAACTCTTGAAACCTTAGTCTTCAGTGAAAACTAAGTAGTAATCAATCATGAACTGTTATACCAGATTTCTTTAGATGGCTAATTTATTAATACATTTCATAATTTTGAAAACATGTTTTTCATTGTACAATCTTTTAATAAAACACAAAGTGTGCGTACCAACAGACCCAAATATCCTTAGTTTTCTGCAATAAGGAGCCAAAAACACAAACCTATGTTCAGTAATCAATGCTTCAGTATATTATCTCATTTGGAAAAGACCTAGATGTCCAATGAATTCAATTTCATTTATTATCCAAGCAAAAACTTTAAAGTTTTAGGTTAACAAAGACTTTGAAAGCTATCTTAACAATTACCCATGACAACTTTGAGACCAACAAAATTAACCACCATTTTAAATCTTTTTGCTGACAAATTGCAACAGAGATAACATGAGCTTATTTGACCTTCAGCAAACCTAAATAGAATAAAAGTTTCTTATTTAATGCTGATAACTCTAAATACATGTCTTTCTTAATTAAACCAACAAACTTAAATAAGTTTAAATACAAAGTTATGTTCCACTTGGTTCCACTTAAAGTGGGTCCCAGAAGTTGAAGAAAGAGTGGGAGAGAGAGGGACAGAAGGTTTATTTGAACAAATTATAGCTGAGAACTTCCCTAATCTGGGGAAGACAACAGGCATTCAAACCAGGAGGCACAGAGAACCCCCTCAAAATCAATAAAAATAGGTCAACACCTTGACATATAATAAAGAAACTTGCAAATTTGAAAGGTAAAGACAAAATCCTGAAAGCATCTCAGAACAAGAGGTCCTTAACCTGTAAGGATAGAAACATAAGGCTGGTAGCAGATCTGTCCACAGAGACCTGGCAGGCCAGAAAGGACTAGTATGATATATTCAATGTACTAAATGGGAAAAAATATGCTGCCAAGAATACATTATGCAGGGGGCGTCTGGGTGGCTCAGTGGGTTAAGCCTCTGCCTTTGGCTCAGGACATGATCCCAGGACCCTGGGATCAAGCTCCGCATCTGGCTCTCTGCTCAGTGGAGAGCCTGCTTCCCCCTCTCTTTCTGCCTGTCTCTCTGCCTACTTGTGATCTCTCTCTCTGTCAAATAAATAAATAAATAATCTAAAAAAAAGGATACTTTATGCAGCAAAGCTGTCATTCAGAATAGAGTTTCAAGAACAAACAAAAAGTAAAGGAACTTGTGAACACTAAACCAGTCTTGTAAGAGGTATTAAAGGGGATCCTTTGAGCAAAGAGAGAGCCCAAAAATAAAAGACCAGAGAAGAATAGAGACAATCTACCGGAACAGCAACTTTACAGGTTAAATACAATGATACTAACCTCATAGCTTTAATTACTCTAAGTGTAAATGAACTAAATGCTCCAATCAAAAGACATGGGGTATCAGAATGGATAAAAAAACAAGACCCATTAATATGCTGCTTACAAGAGCCTCATTTTAGACACAAAGACACCTCTAGATTGAAAGTGAGGGTGTGGAGAACCATTTATCATGCCAATGGACATCAAAAGAAAGCTGGAATAGCCATCCTTATATCAGACAAACTGGATTTTAAACCAAAGATTGTAAGAACAGATGAAGGACACTATATCATAATAAAAG
This sequence comes from Ailurus styani, assembly GCA_002007465.1. Lineage (NCBI taxonomy): Eukaryota > Metazoa > Chordata > Mammalia > Carnivora > Ailuridae > Ailurus > Ailurus styani. The sequence goes on from LNAC01001549.1 coordinate 75,988, forward strand.
GATCTATCCAAAAAGAAGATCTAACAATAGTAAATATTTATGCCTCTAACTTAGGAGCAGCCAATTATATAAGCCAATTAATAAAAAAAATTAAAGAAACACGTTGATAATAAAATAATTATAGGGCATTTTAACACCCCACTCACAGCAAAAGAAAGATCATCTAAGCAGAAGATCAACAGGGAAACAAGGACTTTGAATGATACTCTAGATCAGAGGAACTTCACAGATATATTCAGAGCATTTCATCCTAAAGCAGCAGCAAAAACATTCTTCTCAAGTGCCCATGGAACATTCTCCAGAACAGATCACATACTGGGCCCCAAATCAGGTCTCAGCCAGTACAAAAAGAATGAGATTATTCCATGCATATTTTCAGACCACAATGTTTTAAAACTTAAAGTCAACTACAAGAAAAAAATTGGAAGCACCACAAATATATGGAGGTTAAAGAACATCCTACTAAAGAATGAATGGGTCAACCAGGAAATTAAAGAAGAATTAAAAAATACATGAAAGCAAGTGGAAATGAAAACATGACAGTACAGAACTTTTGGGATGCAACAAAGGTGGTCCTAAGAAGGAAGTATATAGTAATATAGGCCTTTCCCAAGAAATAAGTAGGGTCTCAAGTATACAACCTAACCTTATACCTAAAGGAGCTAGAAAAAGAACAAAAAATAAAGTTTAAATCCAGCAGAATAAGAGAAATAATAAATATTAGAGCAGAAATCAGTGATATAGAAATAAAAAGAAAAAGTAGAACAGATCAGCAAAACCAGGAGCTGGTTCTTTGAAAGAGTTAGTAAGATTGATAAGCCCTTAGCCAGACTTACAAAATAAAAAAAAGAGGACCCAAATGAATAAAATCATGAATGAAACAGGAAAGATCAAAACCAACACTGAAGAAATACAAACAATTATAAGAGAATATTATGAGCAATTATATGCTAACAAATTAGGCAATTTGGAAGAAATGAATCTATTCCTAGAATTATATAAACTACCAAAACTGAAATAGGAAAAAATAGAAAACCTGAACAGACCCATAACCAGGAAAGAAAATGAATCAGTAATCAAATATCTACCAACAAACCAGAATCCAGGGCTGGATGGCCTCCCAACAGAATTCTACCAAACATTTAAAGAAGAATTAATACCTATTCTTCTGAAGCTGTTTAAAAAAAATAGAAATGGAAGGAAAATTTCCCAACTCATTCTATGAGGCCAGCATTACCTTGATCCCCAAACCAGACAAGGACCCCACTAAAAAGGAGAATTACAGACCAATATTCCTGATGAACATGGATGAAAAATTCTCACCAAGATACTAACTAATAAGATACAAAAGTACATTAAAAGGATTATTCACCATGACCAAGTGGGACTTATTCCTGGGCTGTAAGGGTGGTTCAACATCTGCAAATCAATGTGATACACCACATTAATAAAAGACAAGAACCATATGATCCTCTCTATAGATGCAGAAAAAGCATTTGACAACATGCAGCAGCTTTCTTGATAAAAACTCTCTGCTGCGTAGGTATAGAAGGAACATACCTCAATATCATAAAAGCCATATGAAAAACCCACAGCAAATATCACTCTCAATGGGGAAAAACTGACAACATTTCCCCTAAGGTCAGGAACACAACATGGATGTCCACTTTCACCACTGTTATTCAACATAGTAGTGGGAGTCCTAGGCTCAGCAATCAAACAACAAAAAGAAATAAAATACATCCAAATGAGCAAAGAAGAAGTCATGCTTTCTCTCTTTGCAGATGACATGATACTCTACATAGAAAACTTGAAAAACTCCAGCAAAAATACCTAGAACTGATACAGGAATTCAGCACAGTGGCAGTATATAAAATCAATGCGCAGAAGTCAGTTGTATTTCTATACACTAACAATGAAACAGAAGAAAGAGAAAACAAGGAATCAATTCCATTGACAATTGCACTGAAAACCGTAAGATACCTAGGAATAAATCTAACCAAAGAGGTAAAGGATCTGTACTCTGAAAACTGTAGGACACTTATGAAAGAAATTGAGGAAAATACAAAGAAATGGAAAAACATTCCATGTTCATGGATTGGAAGAAAAAATATTGTGAAAATGTGTATGCTACATAGAGCAATCTACACACTCAATGCAATCCCTATCAAAATACCATCAACATTTTTCACAGAGCTGAAACAAATAATCCTAAAATTTGTATGGAACCAGAAAAGACCCCCAAAAGCCAAAGGAATGTTGAATAAGAAAACCAAAGCTGGTGGCATCACAATTCTGGACTTTAAGTTATATTACAAAGCTGTAATCCTCAATACAGGATGGTACTGGCATAAAAACAGACACATAGATCAATGGTACAGAATAGAGAACTCAGAAATGGACCCTCAACTCTATGGTCAACTAATCTTTGACAAAGCAGGAAAGAACATCCAATGTATAAAAGACAGTCTCTTCAAAAAACGGTGCTGGGAAAATTGGACAGCCACATGCAGAGGAATGAAACTGTACCGCTTTCTCACACCACACACAAAAATAAACTCAAAAATGGATGAAAGACCTAAATGTGAAACAGGAATCCATCAGAATCCTAGAGTAGTACACAGGCAGCAACCTCTTTGACCTCAGCTGCAGCAAGTTTTTGCTAGACACGTCTCCAAAGGCAAGAGAAACAAAAGCAAAAATGAACTATTGAGACTTCATCAAAATAAAAAGCTTTTGCAAAACGAAGGAGATAATCAGTAAAACCAAAAGGCAGCCTATGGAATGGGAGAAGATATTTGCAAATGTCTTATCAGATAAAGGGCAGTATCCAAAATCTATAAAGAACTTAGCAAACTCAACACCCAAAAAACAAAACAAAACAAAACAAATCCAGTCAAGAAATGGGCAGAAGACATAAACAGACATTTCTCCAAAGAAGACATACAAACGGCCAACAGACACATGAAAAAATGCTCAACATCACTCAGCATCAGAGAAATACAAATCAAAATCACAATGAGAATACCACTGCACAACAGTCAGAATGGCTAAAATTAACAACTCAGGAAACAACAGATGCTAGTGAAGATGCGGAGAAAGGGGGACTTTCTTACACTGTTGGTGGGAATGCAAAGTGGTGCAATCACTCTGGAAAACCATATGGAGGTTCCTCAAAAAGATAAAAATAGAGCTACCCTATGATCCAGCAATTTCCCTAGTAGGTATTTATCCAAAGGATACAAACATAGTGATTTGAAGGGGCACATGCATCCCAATGTTTATAGCAACAGTGTCCACAATAGCTAAAATATGGAAAGAGCCCAGATGTCCATCAACAGATGAATGGATAAAGATGTGGTGTGTATATGTGTGTGTGTGTGTTGAATATTACTCAGCTATCAAAAAGAATGAAATCTTGCCATTAGCAATGACATGGATGGAACTAGAGGATGTTATGCTAAGTGAAATAAGTCTGTCCAAGAAAGACAAATACCATATGATTTCATTCATATGTGGAATTTACAAAACAAAACAGAGGATCATGGGGGAAGGGAAGGAAAAATAAAATAAGATGAAAACAGAGAAGGAAGTAAACTATAAGAGACTCTGAACTATTGGTAACAAACTGAGGGTTGGTGGAGGGAAGGTGGATGTGGGGAGATGTGGGCAACTGGGTGATGGGCATTAAGGAGGGCAGTTGATGATGTAATGAGCACTGTGTGTTGTATGCGACTGATGAATCACTGAATTCTACCTCTAAACTAATAATATAGTATGTTAATTAAATTGATTTTAAATAAAAAATTTAAAGGCAAAAATAAAAATAATATGTTTCATTAAAGAAAAAAGAAATCCACCATGCCATAAGTGACATTTCAACACATGAAGTCTCTACAGCCATCTTCTCTAGGAAATGGTCCCTGTCGAGTTTTAATTCAATTGGGTACTGATTTTGGCTGGCTCCAGTGGAGGTCTTGCTGCCAGAAGTGACTAGACCAGGGATATGGAGGGGATCACATTAGACCAGTGAGGAGGAAACCTCACACAGGAGTCTTCAGATTGGTAGCCATGATAGTCACTTAGGTGGCTGTCCCATGCTCAAGACAGACTTTGTATAAGGACAAGAATAAGGAGAGGGCATCAAGTTTCTGGGTCTTATTACCTTTCTGGCCGTGGTACTAACTTCCGCCCAAAATGCAGGCTTACTCCTCCCCACGGAGTAGCCGCAGATTAAAGGCTTGCAGCCTGCGATATAAAGGTGTTCCAATATGACCATACTCCTTGAAAAGCCCCGGAAAGGAAAGGAAAGGAAGAGAAGAGGAATTACTCACCAAGTTTACACTGAGGCTCAGAGTCCAGATGAAAAGACTCAAAGCCTCATGTAAGAATGTGGAAATGTTGGGGTTCAGAGCTGATGGCCAAGAAGGAATTCTTGAAATGTCATTGTTGCAAAAAAAGGTGGTTTTATTAAAGCATGGGGACAGGACCTGTGGGCAGAAGGGACTACACTGCGGTTATAAGGAATGGCTGATTATGTACCTTGGCATTGGGGGAGGTAAACACAAAGGGAAGTTTCCAAAAGGACTTTCATATACTAAGGAAGGCTCACAGGATCCAGGAGGCCTAGCTATTGTCAAGCTAAGGCTATTTTTCTATCTAGCAAAGCATTAACATTAAGATAGTTGGGAGCTTCCTGGAGGAATGTTATACTCTGCCTGCCTCAAGTATTTGTCAGTGGGCTGCAGGAAATTTAATTTTATCTATATTTCCTCCTGCTTTTGTTCCTCACATCACAGAGATTCCATATTCCAAAGCTCACAACCTCCTTCCCCAACTCATTTTATAGACTGTTCCAAAAAAAATATGTCCTTGTAAGGTGCTCTGGACTGATCCTAGTGAGCCTATGTCATCACTCAAATAGGCTGTGCTTCTCTTTAGGAAAGTATCAAAGAAATCCCAATTGCACAGACGGGTCCAAATTGTCTAAGCCACCTGATTCTCTCTTAATGCTTGATTAGAAAAATCAATCTGGTTAATCAAATAAGAGAATCATTCTGGCAATCCCCCAAATCTTCAAGTTCACATCTTTCCTTGAATGCATGGCTTGACACCAGTTGTTGTTTGCAGGAACTTCTACCAGAATTTTTGCTTGGCTGCCCAATTTTCATATGAAACAATTCTCCCTTTCCTTTGAGCAAAGCTATTACTGAGGTGTAGGTGGTTTGGGCTGAAAGAAAGGATGGATTTTCTCAGTTCTGCAGTGTGGCAAAACAATCCATCATTAAATACACAGATGGCCCAAGGGAAACAACTCAAAGATTAGCCCAAAGGGGTATTCCTTGATTTGTTCTCTGTGTTGTTTTTCTTTTCTTTCATTTTAGTGGAGACAAAAGTATTGCTAGTGGTAGATACACCTTTTCCCACATGAGCACATGGAACACTGACAACCAACTTCGCTGAACCAAGTAGTGAGATATAAAAGCCTCTAGCAGAAGGGAGTTATAATCAAAAACATTCTGTTTATTCAATTTAACCTTAAAGTTCATTGTTGATTAGCCCTAAATAATAATAAACCTATTGTTATACTTCCACCTATGTAGGATTTGGAGAAATTGAACACGGCTCACTGTACTGTATGTTCAGTTGCTAAACAAGTCTTGAATACATACGGAAGTACCTGAAGTACCCAGGGACTAATGTCCTTTCTCTGGCCTTGGGTTTATGTCTCTGCCAGGGAGACCAAGGGCCAGGGGTTTTGGATGAATTTTTATTCTGGAAAACACTTCAAAGTCTCTGTTTCACTCATTGTGGCTCAATAAGCTTATTTCTATGTAAAGGATAGAACATTTTATTTTTTAAAAGTGATTACCTCTGAAGCATCTATTATTTGTATTAATAATGCGATGTATATGTTGGATTGGTTTATAGAAACCCAGACTACAGTTTTGTAACATGTAATATTTTGCTTCCTTATAACTTTTCTTCTTGCAGCCAGAAATATTATTAGTGAACTTGACTTGCATTTTGGAATGGGGGAAAAACCTACTTATCCATCTTCCAAACTGTTTCTGGAATCACAAATGTGGATCTGTAATTCCACAGGAACACAGTATTTCCCCAAAAGGAATATCTTATAACTGTGTGATAGATACGGCCAGAGAAATGGTCACTGATTTACTGATAAGAAAACTGAGCTATGGCCTGGCTAAGTGACATTCCCAGGTGCGTGGGTTGAATATTGCTCCCCCAAATTAATTTCCACCTAAAACCTGTGAATATGACCTTATTTGGAAATAGGTTATTCTCAAATGTAATCAAGTTAAGATAAAGCCATACTGAATTAGGGTGTGCCCTAAATCCAATGATTGGTGTCCTTATAAGGAGAGTGAGGTTTGGTGACAGAGACATAGAGACCATTGGGAAGAAGACCAGGTGATGGCCGGCAAAGTTTGGAGTCATGCAGCTACAAGTCAAAGAACTCAAAGGATTGCCAACAGCCACCAAAGGCAGAAGAGAAGCATGGAAGAGATTCTTCCATAGAGCCTTCAGAGACAGCATGGTTTTGCCAACACCTTGATTTTAGACTTCTAGCCTCCTGGACTATGAAAGAATAAATTTCTGTTGTTCTCAGTCTCCAGAATGTGGTAATTTGTTACAACAGCCCTAGGAAACTAGTACATCAGAGCTGTATAGGTAGCAAGTAGTAGGTCCATGGATGGGGTTTGGCTTTTCTGAACTCTAGTGAAGTATTTGTTTTTTCCAAGACATCTCATTGCCTCCCTATGAGTGCCTCTTCTCCATATACTTTCACTGTCCTCAGTAAAAATAAGTTAGGGAAATCATTATCTCTGGAATTTATGGCATTTTGTGTTTTAGGGTGTTCTAATTATAAGGAGGTAGGTGACACATTTGAGTTTTAAGGGGACAGCAGTGTAAAAATCCCATTGCTGTCCAGAGGCAAAACTTGCTATCCTGGGCAATTCATGTCATATGGAGAACATTTGTCTCCTTTCTGGTTTCTCCCACTGAGACTATCTCAAAACAAAGCTGTAATGAGCACTGTCTATCTCTGCTGGTAACCTATGATACAAATATGATAATAATAATGATAAGCATTTATTAAGCACCCACAGTGCAAGGTGTTACTTGTCAAAACGCACAAAAGACCTGGTCCGCACTATCATAGTGTTTACTGTAGTATCGGCACAGTGTGGGAGTTGATAATTTGTGGTCAGTTAATGCTTTGAACCGATGTGCTTAGAAAACAGACCACAATCCCTCATGCTTCTGGACTTCTTTTATGAGTTCTTCTGTTGTCTCATGTTCTTATAAGTACACTGTGGTTGGAGACCATAAAAATGATAGACTCTGGAAAATTTTGAATTTCCATAATCATCAAAATATTTTGAGTCCACTTTTCTCACCAGTTTACTGATGAGGAAACAGGTGATGACAGATGAAGTGACATTCTCAGGAGTAGTGGGTTGAGTAGTACCTCTTCCCTCAACATGTCTACCTGAAACCTGTGAATGTGACCTTATTTAGAGATAAGATCTTGGTAGATGTAATTAAGTTAAGATGAGATTATTAGTTATGTTGCTTTGGTTCTTGCTCTGAATAAAAGGAGCTTTCATAGGTCTCTCTGCTTCTAGGTTTCCTTGCTACGGCTCCTTTAAGCTAGCAGTAGTTCTGTTATAGGGAAGAGCTGGTAATGATCTCAGAACCATATATCTTAGAGTTGGAAGAGATCCCAAGATATCATGGTGTTTCACCTGCTTTAGGATGGCTTAGCATTCACAATTTGCATTTTACAGATGAAATAATCAACAATAATTTCAATAAGTTGATAAAGGTAATACATCTTATTAGTCAAAGATAAAATCCAACATTTTTTAGTAATTCTCATTTGTCAGGCATTGTCCTAAGAATTTTATGTGCATAATCTCATTTAATTTCTACAACAAACTTATGAGGTAGGTATTATTATTATCCTATTTTAAAGAAGAGTAATCTTAGACACAGAATGATTAATTTTTTCAAGGCAGCAGTGTTAGCAAGTATCAAAATCATGTATCAGCCTCTATGTAGCATAGATACCATTGTGACCCAAGAAAGCCTGATTCCAGAGCCTAAGCATTTAATCACCACATTATACTGTTTAATGGTTAGAGTAAGAATCAAGTTCTCTTGCTTTAGATATTTAGTGAAGTGACTACCAACCATTATGCAGGATCTATGAATCTATATATAGTCCAAACATTATCTGTAGACTAAAAAACAATGCGACCATCTAATATTTTAAAATGAATACTGGTTTTGTTTGGATATGCTGTGAATTTATTAAAAGCATTATTGAATTAAGAGTGGTTTCTTGGCATGATTCATTTGATTAAATCAGTGACTACTAAAAGAACAATCTTCTTTTGTGGGAGTCTAAAGCATTTGCTCTGGAAATGAGTCCTTATGTTCATGAAGAACATTATGAACCACAGGGAGAGTAAAAAGAGAGCTCAATTTGGAATCAGACAGATCTCGGTTTGAGTCTTGTTTTCTGCTTACTTCCTAGCTGAGTGACCTTGGGCAAGTCCCTTAATTATCTTGGCTTCAGTTTCCTCATTTGTAAAATGATATTCTATAACTTATCTCAAAATGTTGGGAATCTCAGATGCAACACTTTAGATGAAAGTATTTTATAAAATAATAGAGTTCTGTAGAAATATGGGAATATAGGGTGAACATTATTATTCCTCTGTGATGCTCAAGGAATAAGGTTTGGTCCTGAATACTGCCTTATTTCAATTTTATCCACAATCATTCTGTATAGACTTTTTATTTTTTTGAAATAGAATTGCTGATTGAAAGGGCATTTTTTATTTTTTATTATTAAGACATTTTATTTTATTTTATTTTATTTTATTTATGAAGACAATTCTCTTTCTCTTTCTCTTTTTTGTCACTACCATGATGATAAGCTAGGGAACAAGTCAATTTCCAAGAAAATAATATTCATTCCTGATAGGAGCTATCTTCACTTTCTAGTCATGCCTAGAATAGTTCATCTTTCGTGAGATGAAGATTTAGGGTGGTGAAGAGGAAAAGAAGATGGAATGCCGGCTCTTCTGTGGATCACTATGAGTAGGTCACAGCCATTCTGGCAGACCCTAACCATTTTTTCTAGGCTGAGAACTAGGAATAGAAGAATGGAGTCCAGCCAAAGAGATGAAGAACTGTTTCTGTCTCTCCCATGTTTCTCCGTTCCCAGCTTTCTAATCAAATCCAGAGGCATTATTTATTGAAGCAGAAGTTCAGAAGAACAAATCAGATCCATCTCTAGCCTTTTCGAGTGATGTGAAAACACTGTTGGGTCTACTTAGTAAATACCATTATGAAGTGGCCAGCCAAGGTACTCCTGTTAATGAATCCAAGAACCTTGGAGTTGGGTCTGGTGATAGCAGAGCTTGAGGTACCTCATTTATAGCCCTGCATATATTTTAGTCTGACTTTTCACTTCCCCTTTGATCTTAACTATTTGTAACTGCTGAGTGCCTCCAAGATTTTGCATGAAAAGTTTAGCCTAAGCTTCTGGAGCTAGAGTTGTGCTGCCACCACCTGGAATTATGGGGGGATTTCAATAGCGCTTGTCCTTAACCTTCCTTCTAACAGTCTTCCACTAACAGTCAGTCTTCCACAGACAGATGTTGAATTCAGTCTGAAAAAAGTCCTTTTCTCTGGAAGGTTTCTAATACTTTGGGAGGTACTTGATTATGGAAGGGAGTTTGGTTTCTGAACTGTCGAATGAAATTTACAAGACTGACAGTAATGAAATTTTAAACAAACTTCTTATATGTTTTATCAGCCACAACTACCCATTATGATTAATAAAACAGTGCATTAGTAATCTAGGTCTGATCAGTGCTAGGGCATGATTAATCCTGTGGCCCAACTGTACTGCAACTCTTTTTGTTAACCTCTTGCCTGAAAACATATAGGTCTCAAGAGAGACTTAGAGCCTCCTTGTCAATTACACTAGGAGCACGCAGTCAGTGCTTTATAAGACCTAGGAAGTATGGGAAAACTGCTTGGCTGCTCCATCCTTCTATTAACCTATGCAGAGAATCTTGACACTCATGTCCTTGGTTCCATCTACATTGCTGTTTGAGTGCCACCATACTCCATTCTTAGCCAACTTCAGCTGGGAGTCTTGGCAAACGATAAAGATAAGCTTAAGTGCTTGGTCTGCTGCATTCTTTATAGTAAAGGAAAGAGTAGGGGTTACCTTTTTACAGGCCTAAAGCAATCATGTAGGTAGCATCAACAGAGCTGTCATTTGCTGGGTCCACTCTCAGTGAGGCTTGCTTTATGTTCACATAGAAGAGGTTGGTTATTTGTATTGATCATCTGATTGCTCTTAGACACATTTAATTTTCATCATGCCAAGGCAAGTCCCAAAGAGAAATGTCATAGGCTTGGAACACACCACACTTCTGGTGCAGTCATGAGATTTGACAGAGATGGAAATCGTGGAAGTACATAGGAGAGTTCTAGGACCTTCTGTCCTCAAGACCATGCAAACCATAGTAATACATGATTTTACAGTTATACTGCCTGTGTTGCCAGAATTAATCATTTCCATTTCTACCACTAGGTCTTATACTAACCTCCACCTCCTGATCTTTTCCTTACACTGTGTAATCTTTTGACAAAGCTCTTACTGCTTTTACTTAAACTTTCCTGGTCTAATTGCTGGCAAATATCTTGAAGAAAACCAAGTTTGCTCAACAGACCATGTCTTGGCTTTTAGTGAATTCTTATCAATGTAGACGGCCTTAGATGGTCTTCAGATCTCAAATTAAATGTTACTTCATCAGAAAAGCCTTTTCTGATTATCTGTTCTAAAGTCAGTTTCTCCAACCTCTTCAGTACAATAGTTAAGAAAACATGCTTTAGAGACAGAAAAAGCCATTCTTGGCTTTGCCTACCACTAGCAATGTTATCCAAGTTACTTAGCCTCTCTGTGTCTCAGTTTCCTTGTAAAACAGGCATAATAATAGTACATACTTCAGAGGTTGTTGTAAGGATTAGTTACGGTGCATAAAGCATTTAGAACAGTGCTTGGGTATCATCATCATTATTTTAGCCCATGTTTGTGTCTTTAACGCCACTTATTTTAACTTGAAATTGTTGTAGGTGTCAGGTGTCTTTTTTTTTACTCTCTCCGTCACTGTTCTGAAAGGTTCATGAAGGCAGAAACCATGTTTGTGTTTGTCTTGTTCATTCTCCTTTCCCCAGTGCTTAGCACACAATAGGAACTCAATAAACTCTTACCAAGTAAAAGACTGATAATTTAAGAAAAATTTCCTAAACTCAAATATCTCTTTCCTCCAAGTTCCTATTACAATAAAATCTCTTTATAACAAAAAGATCCCCAGATTTCCATCAATGGAATATTTTATTTCAAGGAACATTTGCTACAAACAAAATGGTAGGACAACACATTCCAAACAGTCTTTTGTGTCAGTCTTTTCCTCTTCACTATTGCCTTTGCTTTCTCCAGCTACTTACAACTAGATCTATTAATGGGACCCAGTGGGATCCCAATGGGATCTATCTAGGTCCAGGTCCAGAGCCTAAGGAAATCATCTCAGCCATAACTAAGGTAAAGTGGTTGAAGGTTTAGTATAGGGTATGAAAATTATGAAGGTTATGAATTTAATGAAGCACATTAAATTACTTAAATGTGTTGTGTAAACTGTAAAGACCTTTACCCTGGCATAAAAATGAAATGTGTTACAGATGTATTCTGGGTGACTGTGTCCAACTCCAAGATCCTATTCACTCTACCCTCTGTTACAAACAGATATCTATCTAACAGAACTCCATTTGTGCTTGTTGAATGAATCTTCTGAAGATACATCCTGCCTTCTTCTTTCCTGAAACATTTTGGAACTTCATGAATTCCCTGGACACAATCCAAGAAAAACATGTAATTACATCCAACCTTCCATTATTGATACCAGTCTCCTCCGATTTCCATTACCTCAGGTCTCAGTGTTGCTACCCATTCTCAGCAACTCTAAGTCCTGAACTCCCTCTGTTTATATAGTTTTGGTATATGTTGTACTGGAATTGGTTTTCTGTAAAAATTAGAGGAAGGTAGAGGAAGCTATCCTAATTTGTCATTTCCAAGTAAACCACAAGTCTTAAAAATGTTACTTAGTTATTAACCTGTTCAAAAAACTTTGATGACACCACTGACCTCCAGCATAAGGTTCTAAATATTTGTTCTAGTAATCAAGGCTCTGCACCATAGTCTCTGACTACCTTTTCAACATCAACTCTCATTACTCCACTATACAAAGCTTTTGTGAGATATAAGAATAGAGGCTTTCTCTTTGTTACTAGCAGCCTGGCACTTTGAATTATATCTGGCACATTGTGTTGCTCAGCAAATGTAAGAGGTAAAAATTAATGAGTTCTTTGTGTTAAATATGTAAAACATGAAGTGCTTTAAGATATCATCTCACTTTACAGGTATAATCTCATGTAATTCCCCAGCTTTATGAAATAGATATTAATTTGTCCAAGTTCACTCAACAAGGGTAATGGTAAAACCAGGACTTGAACCCAGATCCATTTGGCGTCAGAGCTTGTGCCATTAAAAACTACACCACATCATTTTCAATGGTGTTTGTAGAATAAATACTTGAGGCAAACTACTCTTCATTATTTCCCTAAAGCAGTGAAGTTACAGCAGTTTATGTGCCTTTACAAACACCCTTTCTCTCACCTGAAAGACTTTCCCACAGCTTCTAGGTCCTCAGCCATCCTTTGGACTTAGTCTTTATCAGTGATGAGCACTACCTCTATGATACCTGATAAGTGCTTTCTTGTATTTGCCATTTTTCTTTTATGATACCCACAACTAGACTATAAACCCTGGGAGGGCAAAATTCATATCTTACACTGCTATTGAGTCTTAGTCTTAAAGCATCAAGTGTAGGCACTTAGATACATTAAGTAATATTTTCTGAGGGTGATGGCTTAAATAAGGACAAAAAATAAATCGAAGTTAGGTTCATTTTTAATTACCATTGGTAAGAAACCTATATTACATAAGTGTGTATTAAAACATAAAAATCCTTTCAGGTGCAAATATTAGTTACCGGGATGAGAAATCGAAGGAGCAAGGAAGAAACAGTCATCATCATAACCATCATCCTTACAAGTAAATTTGCTTCAGAGGTCAAATTATCTTGTTATGTCTGCCATCTATTTTAGACCGATCTATTGGAAGTTCCAGAAATCAGAAATTAGTTGCCCGGACTGGTCATAGTTATTTTGCATCTATGGAGTAATTTACATTTATAAAACTGCTTTATGATAATTATAATGTTCACTGGAGATCAAACAAGACTGAACAGGAAACCTGGGAGATTCTTCAAAGGCTTCCTGATGACCAGAAACTGCCTCTGGTAGGAAATCTTTGGTTAAATTTTATGTAGATCTCTTTTTCACAAGAGAGGATCAGATTTCATTGATCTCCATGTTCCAACGCTGTTCATGAACACTGTTGTTCTGGGTCTGTGACAGCTATTTATTTCTCATGGAAAAGGGAACTAAATTAAGCATCTTTATTTTACTCTCCTTGGCTAGAAAAGTCTAATGCTATATTGGAACAGGTTAGATGGTCCACTAAGTAATATTCAGAGCCCTGAGTTATAAAGGAAGGGAGGCCCATGTGTGAATCTCCTGTAATGCACAAGATGTAAAATTCAGAGTTGTGAATTCTCTTCTGACTCTTGTAGGTGATTACCTTTGATGGGATTTTAATCTGGTGGTTTCACAGACCATGAGATCAAGCACGGTGCTCTGTTAAAAAAAAAGTATACATATACATATATATATGACATAATTTTCTGTTCTCTTTACATTGGGAAGAGGGGTCTGTAGAAGACATCTTCATATACACTGACATTAAAGAAAAACTATCTAATTTTTCCTCCAGATAGCCCTGATCTCTGCTATGGAGCATGCAATTTGATTACCTTGCTAGTGTTCACTTATATTGCATGACTAACAAAATTATTAATAGCTATAAAATTATTCAGGTCCTCAAAGATGCAGTCACTATGCTTCTCTCAATGGTCTCTCATAGCAACAAATTCTAGGCTGATTAGAAGTTGGTCACCAATTTTCATTTTAAATATATTCCCATTAATTCACTTAAGCCCACTGTTGCTCTCCTGAAATGGCAGCAAGCATCAGAAGGGCTTTCCTGTCTCTCCTACCACATCCTCCATGGTTGTAAGAAAGAAAGCCTGGCTTTTCTTAATTCTCATCTTTGGGCTGAGTCTTTTTCACTTCACCTTTTCTTTCAGAATGATCCTGCTCTTGACCCTGAGCATGCAATCTGAGAGCTGGATGGGGGTGGAGTGTGGGGAGGATGTTCTAGAGCTCAGCAGATGGATCCCAAGAGCACAATGGCTTACCAGCCCTCCTGCGATTGTTGCCAAAATGCCTTCCTGTTTTCAAAATTGTCTCATCCCCTGCTCCTTTGTTTTGCTTTGCTAGGAGACTGCAGTTCTGATTTTGCTAGGAACCAAATCTGCTGTTTCAAGGAAATGCAGCTGCTTGCTTTGGTGGGTAGTTTGAAAGAGAGAATTTTTCTACCCTCCCTTCCCAACCTCTTTCCCACCCCACCCTCATGTGAACTCCTCTGGCTGGCTCATCATCTCACAAAACATTGATTTCAGAAGCTGACTATTTGCTTTTGATTGTTTGGCTGGGGCTGCAACAAAGTCATTGATGGATCTCATTTTGAGCTATCATCTTGTCTACTCTTTTCAGTTAGCCTTCCAGAACTGATTGCCTGTTCCCCCAAATGAAACTGCACAGCCAGACAGTGAGGCTTTCTTGAGTTCCACATTTTCCCAGGGCAGAGAACACACAGAGCTACATGGGCTTCAAGCTGGGCCTGCTCCTCTCTAAGACTGTTAGTTCTCTTACCAACCCATCATTAGGCATGAGACTTAATTTGATCACTGCTGCCTAGATATTGCCTGGTACTGATGTTGCTGCATTTTGTGATCTTTGCTAACAGAGACCAATGAGACTCCACTCAGCTGGTGTCTCCTGTGATACAGGACACTCTCTTTTCCTATTCTTCCTAATTCCCAGCTTTTGGGAGAAAGGTCATTGGTTCTTTACGGCTCTTCTGGCCCCAGCTGCAGGCAACAGACACAAATTAATATGCTTTCCCTCCCCACGCCCAGTGCACCAATATGCAAACTGTTGGACTGCAAATCAGGATGCTTTCCCAGGTGGCAAGCCATTGTTTTCTTGTCATTCAAAAAAGGTCCATAACTTCTCCACTGCTAAAATGCTTTTTCTGTTACTTCTGCTTTATCTGTCCCCTTTGTGCTGATCTCTCTGCCTCCTTCTGGGATCTCCCTCTTTCAGTTTACTCTCCACTGCCCCAGGGCCTGTCAACCTGAGCAAATATTATGCATTGTGCTGTTAGTGGCATACGTGACATGCCTTTGGTTCTTACACTGCTAGCCCAGGTAATGTAACTGCATCTGTCAAACCGGCAGTTCTTCATGTTTATTAGTTTTGTCTCTTTTTTAGGTTGACATTAACCAACTAGTAAGTTTCCTACTTCAGTGAAATATCAGTCGGTGGAGCAGTTGGAACTCCCAGGGAGCTACACATGGCCTCTCCTGAGTTATAGGAGAAGATTTAGAGGAAACAAGAGTAAACTTAGGTCTAGCCTGGTTGCCTAGAACTAAAGAGTATACAACAGGTCTGGTATCCTCACTGAGATCATCTTTGGCCCAAGAAACCTAGAGAAGCCCAGGAAGTTGGGTCATCAGATTCACTTTTGTGTTCCTCTTCTTACCAGTTCTTTGGCTATTATTGTTTATTTGAACTTAAATGCAACAAGGTGTTAGAGCACAGAGTTCATATACTCACTCCAGCTCCATCATCATATATCTCTAAGTCTTGAAAGGTCTGGATTGTTTTTTACAGTCCTGTGGACATCTCCAAAAAGAACTCAGCCTCCAGTAAGACAGACAACTAGGTAGATTTTTTCCCCCAATTTGGAAAGCTGATCTTCAAGGCCTACCCAGTAGGGCTGATATTTTGGTCAGAGGTCTTTCAGCACCCTTAGCTATTCCTTCCAGTGATATTTATGCCTCTTTTTCTGCCTTTTTTCTTCAACCACTCCAGAAATAGCAGAAGAGACTGTGAGAGAAGACTAGTCTGAGAATCAAAAACCAACCTCCTGTCTGGAGATCTAATCTGAAGGAGTTACACATGGTACAGGGGTTCCTAGGACCCACCTACTAGGTTGCAGCTAGAGTTTGAGGGTAGCAGTGCAAAAAATTTGGCTTGCCCTAAACGTCTGTATATTTCCAATTCTTTCTCTCTCTTTTAGCATTCAGTTCGTATTTCAGTTGGTTTTTGAGGTCCCTTATTTGGTGATGGGTTTTTTCCCCAAATTGTCAAGAAGGCATTTTACTCTAGGAGTATGTGTGGAATGTCACTCTTTCCCAACTCCTTGGGATGAGAGAGGCAGTAGTGGGAAGGCTGGGCACGATCTGATCAGAGTGCTTTGAAGGGAGACTTTCTGTTTTCAAAGGTGGTGGTGGGGAACAATAACAGTTGGTATGAGTTTGCACCTAGGAAGATAGTGTTTGGGATCCACTTAGAGCAAATTCACATGAAAAGGTTGAGGCAATAATGCTGCGAGCCCAAATGGTGCTGTCAAAACATCACAAGTAGTCACTGCAGGGTAGTACAGAAGGTGTTAGAGAGTGGTGTCATTTATTGAAATGCATCTGCTGATTTAACCTTTGCTAATTAAATGGTCCCCATGATGCATGTTTATTTAGGGACAGTTATGAGTTTTGCTGCAGCAGGGGTTTAGCCCTGTGGGAAGTGCCTTTTCTAAGGAGAGGAGATAAGCATGGAGGGGGCTTGGGCATAATTGTTCAGGGATGCTGGCCTTGTCAAAATGGGAAGACTGGGAGTGATTAATAGCTTTCTGTTCCTTTTTCACCACTGTTCCTCATATCTCTTGTGTTTCTTGGAAAAGGCAGGTGACAGGGTCCTGGCGAACAATTTTGGCACTTAAGGAGTACTTTCTCTTTGTTTTTCTGCCACAGCTCCCAGGGTGTCACTGTTACCCTCTGTTGCAGGGTGGGAATGGGGGGTCGGGCTTGGGAGGAAAAGGGAGGAAAAAGTGCAAGAGACCTCAAAGACTCTTCATGGCCCCCTTTCCTAGTTTTCCTGGTATTTTGGAAGGGTCAGAAACAGCATCCAGGATGGTTGAAATTGCACCCCACTCCTGCCCAGCATGTCTACATTACTGGCTGCTGCTTTTAATGCCTTTCTTTGTGATGCCTGGGACAGTGTGTGTGTGTGTGTGTGTGTGTGTGTGTGTGTGTGTGTGTGGTAGGCTGGGGGGACTGACTAGAAGTTGGGCACTTTGAGCAGAAGGGAACAGAATTTTAGGAAGCCATCAACATGGTATACCTCATTCTAGTTCCTCTTCTTGAAAAATCCATAGTAGATAGAGTTATATGCTGCTATTAAATTAATCAACTGAATTTAAAACTTTACAAGGGCAAGAACCTTTTTTTTAAAAAAAATTCTCAGTCCCTAACACAATGCTGGGCACACAGCCAGCATTTGTTGATTTTGCAAAGGAAATGGTTAAGTTTTGTGTAGTGAGGTCATCTTGGCAAACCATTGAACTGCTTTGAAACTCTGCTTCCACATCTGCAAAGTCTCTACCTCCCAGGGATATTGTAAAGATTAAATAAGATGATGACTTTAATAATGACACTTTCCAGTTTTGTGCTGTTTCATCCATTTTCATTTTTTATTTTCTCTACTCTAGGCATTGTAACTTAAGTAAGGAGACCAGATATGCAGGCTGGAAAAAGCTTGACTTTGGTTATTATTTTTTAATAAAGCTTTTCGTCCTAAGAGAACTTCATCAGGTGGCTGGTCAAATTGCTTGGGTAGAATGGGAGGCCCATGAGATGCAACAAAAGCCAAGCTAGAAGATAATCCAAATTTTTGTGGCAAAGGTAGAGGGATGGGATGTGGGGGTTGTGGGAGACAGAGAAAATGGAGTTATTTGAAGGCTAATCTCTTTGGAGCTTGAAGCAAACATTTTAAAAACACATCTCAGGAAGCTCCCTTAAACTTGTCAGTGCTACAGTCTTCATATCTAGGTGCCTTAGAACTTACCATAAATTTTTCCCTTTTTGAACAAAACCTTTTACCCTATCCTTCCTAATATCAGAACAAGAATTATCCTCACATACTGGCTTAATTTAAATTTAAGGATATCCCCATTTTGGTCTTCTTCCATGCCATCCAGCACTGTTTCAGTGGTGTGGCTGAAATTTTAAAGATTAAAAAAAAATCTTACTAATTTTGACTCTGGCCTCAGTGACCCAAAGAGCTGCCTTGACCCAGAGAGCTGGCCCAGGCTGCACAGCCCTGTAGTTTGTACCCAGGGCCCAGTGTTTCTCAGCAAAAGTTGGATCAAAAATACTGAGGGGCGCCTGGGTGGCTCAGTGGGTTAAAACCTCTGCTTTCGGCTCAGGTCATGATCTCAGGGTCCTGGGATCAAGGCGCACATCAGGCTCTCTGCTGAGCAGGGAGCCTGCTTCCCCCTCTCTCTCTGCCTGTCTCTCTGCCTCCTTGTGATCTCTCTCCCTCTGTGAAATAAATAAATAAAATCTTTAAAAAAAAAAAGAAAAAATACTGAGGACGGTCACTAGATGTCCCTCTTGTGTCTCTAAAGAGGCTGAGGAGGCGGGGCTCCCTTCAGGATTGAAGTAAAGCTAAGACTGAGAGAACTTTCTTTTTGTTTTTATTTTCCTCACCCAGAACAGCCCCCCCGAATGGTTTTATTAAGTTAATTAATAAATTCCTGATCATGAAGGTGTTTTCTGCCACTCATTTAGTCGATAGCATTGTTGGAGTATAATGATCAAGTGTGCCAAATAGGAAACACACACACACACACACACACACACACACACACACACATTCTGGGAGCAAATATTGTTAGGATTATCTGTAGCAATAGACTGGAAGGATGGAAGAGCTAATTTTTGGAGGGGAGGTGTAACTATCACTTTGAGCTTGGGGGTGATGTGGAAGAAGGAAAGCAAAGGCACCCTCTTATGCCTACCTCAGAGCCTGGCTTCCATAAAAGTGGTTTAGTATAGCTAGAAGTACTTGGGGTGCACTGCTTGGAAAGGAGGGGTGCCTCAAGTCTGAACAGTGAGCTGGAAGCAGGGAACCCAATGTCATCTCCTTAGAGAATAGCGCGTTTGTCTTTGCAAATGCAGAACATGTCTTTACAATGTGATTGCAATTACAAAGGTAATGACGTTGTACGTGAATTGAATTCTCCTATTTATCTTTAAAAGACAGCAGAATATAGACATTCTATTAGCACTCCCCAAGGTAAGAGGTCCGCAGCATTCTTATCTTGTTGTGTGCATCTTTACAGATTTCACGGCAATGTTAATCATTTTACCTGAGTAATTCTTCCATTTCTCATTACCGGGGGATTGTTAATGGCTGAGACTACTTCTCAGACTCTTTGCTCCCGCTCAATCAAGCCGTGGAGGCGCCAGTTTACTTTTATTGATCAGCGGGTTCCTGACAGCCTTCGCCACAAGGAAGCAGCATCATCCTTTTTTAACTTAAAGGGGAACAGATCACCTTAAAGTTTACAGCTAAAAGCTTCTAAGCATAGCATGCAAACATTTTAGCATGCTGCTAATTGTTCTGTTTAAGTAGTCCAAGCAAAATTTTAGAAAGCTGGGAAACGCCGAACTCACATCCCGTGATCAGATAGCAAACCCATTTCAAATGCCTTTTTAGGCCTTTTTAATTAGACTAAGATGCACTTCATTCCTATTCCACTCGCTGACATCAAAGGTAAAAAACTGTGATAAATCAAATGAAGCTCTTCTCTTTGCGGAGCTCTGAGATGCGTCCACGTTGCCTGCCATGTTGTCACTCTCCTCTGCTACTTCCCCATTTTTACGACCGGGTCTGCAGAAAACCGGGAGGGCCACTGGGTTTCCTTGAGCCGTAACTCTGCTGTCCACATCTAAATGACCAAAATTAAATGACACTCGTTGAAGATGCCCTGATTTTCTCCTTTGCTGTTTTGGGCTGAATTGCGTCCTAATGCGAAAGAGTGAAAGGATCCCCACGCTGAAAGCGGATCAGGTTCCCCAAGCCCTCCTCTTCGTTTCAGATGCACGTTCAGGGGGTTGTAACATCACTCCTGAAATAATTCCTTTTTTAGGAGGAAGCTGTCTTCTCCTTCCCCCCACCAAGGTAAAGGCTGCTAAACTAACTCCTCTTGGAAGGAGAAATTTTTTTTTTTTAAAGACGCTGTCTTGCTTTCTGCAAGAAGATGGCATTTTTTTTTTTTTGCCATTTCCCCTTTCCTTGTTTAATGTTTTTAAAAGACAAAAGTGAGTATCATTTTAGCCACAAGCTTGGGCCACAAGCTTGGGCCAGTGTCGCTGGGGCTAATTATGAGTTTGCTCACCCAAGACTCTCAAATATCCGAGACGACTCACTCAGAAGGTAGGTTTACTCTTACAAGTATTGTGAATTCAGGAGCCGGTTCCTGCCACCCCCAATCTATGATTAGCAACGACAACAACAACAACAACAACACAACTTGTTCAGCGGGGTGTTTTTGATTCTTCCCGCTGGTGACCTTAATTAAGAGCCACAGAACGGAGCAGGGAGGACTCCCCCTCTGTCATCAGGGAGCCTCGGTCCAGAAGGCAAGCTGAATTTGATGTCAGCTCCAGCCTTGCCGGCCTCCCGCTTCCCAGCACTGGCACAGGCCGCAGCTGTCGCCACCACCGCCTGAGAGGAGCTGGCAGTCCCCTGAGACTGAGACCCCGCGGGAAGGCTAGGGTGCCCCACACACTGGCGCCGGCTCCAGCTGCCCGCCACCTACGGGGACTGTGCCGCTGCCTCGAAGCTCCCGCAGGGCTGGGGGCTCTCCCGGCATGGCGTGGCACCGTGGCGTCCGCTCCATCCGCTCTTCTCCAGTGAACAGTTCATTTATAGGGAGCTAAATTCTCCAAAAGGGTGGGGTGAGGGGCGACGAAATTTGTCCATCCCTCTCCGCGGTTCAGTCCCTGCGGCACAGACCCCATCTGATTAACAAGCAACAGACAAGAGCGAAACAAACCCGGCCAAGGGCCCTGCTCTGGGAGAATAAGTGCTGCGTTCGCCGGGGAAAGAGGGATGGAGGTGACGGTCCGGGAGGATGGCTGCCGCGGTTCTCAGCTGAGGTGAAGACTCACGGGCCAAGAGCCAGATGAATGACCACCTCGGCGGCGCTTTCTCCTTTCCTTTTTCCTTCCAATACCCGAGAAGGAGAGGAGAGGAAGGTAGAGAAGGAGACAGACAAAACCCAGGGTGAAGAGACAAAGAGGGAAGGGGTGGGGAGTGAAGAGAAAGAATATGAATATGAATATTATATTCAAGATATGAGCATATATGAGGGTGATGAACACGCCGAGAGAATTACATCCTCATCTTTTCTGCAATCTACAAACATGAGAGGCGCGCAGTTCCCGGGGATGCTCAGCCGCATCGCCAGCACACTCCCTCTCCACTCCACCCAGTCCTCTTGCCCACGCCCGCCCTGCCCGCCAGGCCACCTCAGACTCCCGCCCTCCCTCCGCAGGCCGGGGTACCACTGTCC